>CAJNOL010004436.1:0-15584 GCA_905250125.1 Rotaria sordida | reverse complement strand
CAATAAATAGACATAAACGAGATAAGAGATTTCTTTTAACATAAAACGTTTATCTTAAATGTTTGAGAAATAAAAAAATGGCCTTCTTGTTATTTCGTTTATCCTTCACTTTGTGAAACAGCCATCCAGAAAAAATACAGTAAAACCTCCCTATAATGAATAGCAACGGGATCCACTAAAAAGTGTTCATTAAAGAAGGTGTTCATTGTGTAGAGGTTTTGCATTGACTGAACTCTTGCAGGTATACAACGTATAGTTAATACGCTCTGCTCATAGCTACTCACATCTTCTGTTAAGTAAAAATGTTCTTTAGATCGTTTGCCGCCTTTGCAAGTTTCTTTCACCATGGCGAGCTAATGATCTGGTAGTGCTTTGAAGAAGAGACCGGCTTCGTCGGCATTGTAAACGTCACTGTGATCGTATTTGTCGATTATCGATGCGAGTCGCTTTTTCCATTTGTCAACAGTTGTAGAATCTACTGGTGCTGATTCTCCGCATATGCCTCGGTGCTGTAGGGTGTGGGTGTGAGTAAATAATAAACAATCACACCCACACCCACACCCACCCACACCCACCCACACCCACCCTCACCCACACCCACCCTCACCCACACCCACACACCACACCCATTTGCAAATTCCTGAAGAGTGTGGGTACGATCATGAGAATCGATGTCTGCAATATTTCTGCATGGATATTCGCGTAGACCTATACCTAATGTGGTCGCCTGTTATACAATCATTTCATAGAAAAATATAGACATTTTTAAGAATGCTTTTGTTTTCTATTACATTATTTCGGGATGCAAGTACGGGTATTTTTTATACTTTATTGGCCCCCAAATCGGTAGCGAATATCCGCACCCTAGATCCTTAATACTTAGTAGGGAACGAATATAGTTATACCTATTCATTTCATCAATGCCCGTTCCCACACGTACACACACCCACCCAAATCTAAGACAACTATTTTCCTGTTGAGATTGAATACGAAATAATTCTTGATTATATATTTCTGAATAGTAGTTTATGTTCAATTACATCCATCACTTTCCGTACGGACGTCTTGCATCACCTTTTTCTCCTCCCTTTTTATCTGATGCTTTTCTTGATTGACCTTTTTCATGTTTTCCTTGAGTTGATGGACGAGCATTTTTTGTATGTTCGCTGCCACCACTTTTTCTTGAGCCACCACGACCTCTTTTTACCCGATATCTAAAATGCAGTACAATTTATAATAAGAAATGTAGATAGAATTGAAGATCAGAGACATCTCATGCACTTGTAGTACGAAGCATTCGTTGTTGCTAATTATATTGTCTTTCCAGATACATTCATTGTGAATTTCATTTGCATGCAAAGCATGTGAAAAGTAGTCACTACTAAATGCTCATATGTAAAGCTCTCTTATTTACAAGGACTTTTAGATGAATAAACACTTTCGAAACTACGTTCATGTGCAGATGGTGTATTCGTCGAAAGAAAGAATTAGTTTATTATATTTTATCATTCTTAGTTGGACTTATACATTTAAGTTCAACTATCCTTTTCGAACACTTGTTCATGCATACGAGCAGAGGGTAATCTTGCATGCAATAGCATTAAATTTTGCTTACTGCGTTAGGAGAGAGCTTTCATCTCCTCCAGTCACTTCTTCCATACGTTCAGGATTAACCGGTACTGATTGATCATTGAAGACGAAATCGTTCGATTCTAAAGTAGATTATTTTCAATCAGGTGTGCCGAAAAGATGAAGAAAATCAAACAATTGAATGGTAATGAGTCAAAAAATAATATCATTCATATCATGAAATTTAAAATAATCTAAGTTGGTGGTAAGGTTTTTGCTATTTGCTTTATTATTTTTCGGACTTAACGTTCTCTTGACCAACTATTTGCCGCTATTTTTAACAAAATGAAAGTTTAAAAGCGTTTTCAAGTTTCGGACTCTCCATATCAAAATATCTAGTTTGAAATAATCTATATTTAGCCTTTTCATCTTAAAATTAACCATTTGGATAGAGCCACAGGATAGTGAAGGTGAATATAGTTTTTCAACAGAAGTAAAGGCCCCTATGTCTACTTTTTAATGGTGAAAACTTAAGATCGTTGACTACTAACTTATCAGAGTTGTTCGAGATACATTAGATTTCTAGTTCGAAGTCGATAGTAGTTTACCTTTAAAGGTTTAAATTCTTTGCGTTAGTTTTCTATTGAGAAAAGAAAGATTGGTATATTCCTTCACCTTTTAGGTGAATCTATATTTGTGATATGCTGCATAAAAAGCTGAATAATAGACTGCATAATTTTGTTCTACATATAAGAACTTATTATTTTTGTCAATAAAATATTATTTTGACAGAAATATATTTATTTTTTCAAAATTTCAGCAACTAAAATGGAGTTTAAATGTATTGCGAACCAAATCCTCAATTCAAAAGTGTGCAATTCATTTCTTCATAGTAAGATGCTAATGAATAAAAAAACTCAATGAAAAGAGCTAGACTTTCAAACAATAAGACAGAAAACTAACAATGCACACTTAGTCACAGTTGTTTAATTCTAAAAAAATTTAACGATGTTGTCCATTTTATAAAAAAAAATAATAGAACGAGTTTTACATACTGTGATATTATAAGAAAAATCACTTATAGGAAGCGACTTTTTCGACACACGATAGACTTCATTATTTCAATATTTTACTATCGATTTACCTGAATGTCTGCTATTATACGCCTTTAAGCGACTTGCAGAAGACCTAACGTTTATTGAAAACTCAGAATCTGATGACACTAAAAAATGAACAGAAACAAGAAAATGAAATTAATATTTAGTCGATCGAATTGAATGTATTTCTTTTCAATGTCTTACATTGGCCGACAGCAAACTGTTGTAATAAAAAAATTGATAAAATGAATAGAATAATACTCATTGTTGATTCGTTCTTTATTAACAAAGATCTATTTCGTAAATCGACTAACTGCAAGTTTACAAAAGTAACTTGTTTTTATATGGATGTTTAGTTCCTTTCTCTTATGTAACTCTATACTGCAAACTACAGATAAAACTTCGATGGGAAGCTCCCAATAAAAAAAACACGGTAATACAATGATCGAATATCTCATGACTCAACATTGATAGCCCGAACCATGTTGCTTCGTTTTCTGTTGGAGGCAGGAAAAATGAGCTAGAAATATATTGTTACAAACTTCATAATTTTTTTTTCTCGTGCTGTTTTTTAAATCGCATTGATGAACTGATTTATTCGAAATCAAAACGAAGAGGATACCTATTTCTCCCCAAAAAGATCGATCACTATATTTTACAAATAAATGCGGTTAACAGTGCTGCATTTCTATAACTTCTGGAATATAAATTCCTTAGGTAAAGGATGTATTGCGAAAAACAGCCCTTCATTGTATTATATTTTCTCTCGCCAGCCCATTGCAGCCCTAAAGCAACCATCAGTGAGGCATATTCGCAATCCAAACAATTCGAAAAGAAAAGAACAAACTAAACACCTTATGTTTATGCAGTATTTTCATGGAATATATTGCATTCATTGCCTACACCAATCCAACGATCGTCCTGTTTACCTATCTCTTTTATTTTTCCAAACATCAGAAGAAAATCAATTGATTCAAGAACATACTAAGAATAATGTGAATAATAATTAAAAGTATAACAGACACCAAAAACATCGATCAGACGAATTGAGGATCTTTGAATGCTCTTGAAAACGTTGCACTTTAAACTTTTTTGTAAGATGTGGTTGCATTTCTGTTCAGACATCAACACCCACGTGTCAAAAGTAATTAGGAGTTCAAATATTTTGATAATTTTGAAATTTCAGAGCGCATATATTATTTACAAAGCTTGTTATAACTTTCATGTATTTTGTTTTGGAATCGAATACATGAAATATCAAATCCAGTTGATTCGATATTTGATAAATACCATATGTAGAGATGGTTGCTGATTTGCTTGGAATCTAAAAATAAAATTTGTCCGCCTTGTTTTAAAAGTGAAGATAGGAAATATATAAATCTGCAGGCGAAAATGACGAGTGAAATAATTGGCTATATATAAAAGAAAATAGCTATGAATGTCTATCTTGGATAATGAAAAAGTATCATTAATACCAAATGAAAGAAAAATCTTTTTTTATATTTACATATGTTTAGCTTAGTTTAAATGTTTGATAACGTACCTTCTCAGAATAAAAAATCTTAAAATTTTGAGTTTAGACAAATTATAATTCGTATCAAATTAAATTTAAAATTTATGTACACTGATTTCCAAAGCCATAATTTGCCGCATCTATGATGAAAGGCAAATTAATGAAGTGTTCATGTACACATACCTCTTGGGTTTGGGTGTAGGTGTAGTGAAGAGCAGATACACTCACAACCACACCCTAATATACAATCTACAGCTTGAATAGCGATATATAGATAAAAATCTTGAAACAAATTGATTTGAAAACATATTTAATTATAGATATATGAAAATCTTTTCATACTATCTATATAAACGTTAAAAATGAAGAGTCAGTCATTTATAAATATATAATAATAAATTGATAAAAATTGATTAGATTTTCTTGTTATTTATATCAGTAAATAATCAAGAACAATACAAGCTACTAAAAGAGTTACATTCTATTCAAATCTAAAGAGTTTACGATTTGATATTATACCAGATTTAGCCACGAAAAAACCCCTAAATCGAGTATATAAGATGGATTGCAGAAAAAACTAACTTTTAATCAAAAGTGCTTTACTTTTCTCAAGAGCTAAAAGTTTGAGATAGCCTAGGTAGAAGAACTTGATGTACTCTATTACCAATAGAGATATTAGAGCGATTGATTATTGCCGCATAAAATGCGGCTAATCGATATTTCGATGAAAAAACGACAAAATAGAGTTTTTGAAGGTATTTCCGAAGTTCTCAAAGGATTGACGAAAACTTTTGAATTTTTGTACCTAAAAGGAGAATACCTCAATAGTTATAGTTAGAAAAACAAGAACTCAGAAGTCTTAGACATTGAAATACAAAAGTCGCTTTTACTAAAAAACACTACCTCAAAATCGGTTAAAAATCAATAAAAATTTCAGGAAATACTAAATTCACTACTCTCTATAACATATCAAAAAATCGGCGAATTCTGAAATGTCACTCCATCGTTGATGTCTGATTTTCTCAGGCTCTAATTATTAAGAAATATTTATGGAAAATGTCCGTTAACATTTGAGGTACCGTATGGTCTCACGAAAGTAAATCATTCTATTGAATTTTATCAGCATGAAACAACTTGTCGAATCGAATTATATCTACAGTTTATGTACAAGCATCGATTAAAAAGCGTTTATGCTCTAAGTTTGATAGGAACTGTTGTCGATCATAAAGATTCGAGGATAATAAAATTATTTGACGAAAATGAACATGTTTTTAATCATATTTATAAAGTACCATGTCTTTTTTTTCATAGACGAGTGAATCCATTAAAATATAATTGACAAAATATTACCATTCTACCATGTCAACGTTATATTGCAACATTATACATTAGAAAAATAAACTCAAGCAAAAAATGATATTGTTTTAAGTCCATTAATTATATCAGTATGATCAAAATAACAGAAAATCTTAAAATTATTTTTATTGATACTTGTCTACTGTTTTCTTTTCTTCTCAATAAGAATAAAGAATCTGATAATGTGAAATAGATATTTAGATTATTCTTTGTTATTCGTGTTTATCTTCCTGATGATATGATCATCGGTAGATCTCTATAAGATTAAGTTAAACCTGTGAGTTTTAGACTTCAGTGCTTCTCTTTAATACTTTTCTGTTTTGGTAATGTAAAGGACAGGGACGCATAAGATCGTGACTTGGCCCATTCCACTTTTCAAATTGTATCCAGCAGAATCATATCTGGGATGAAAAAGCTTCAAGTAGCGGGTACTTTCCAATACATTTGAGTACTCCATACCGTACGATTTTCAATGAACATATTATGAATACATAGTAATACTGTCATAGCCGTTCAGTTTAGGTTTCTCTATATAAATTCAAGAAAAGCAACTTTAATTATGCATCATCGGATAGCTCTTTTCACAGACTACAAAACCCTATAGTTTTTCAAATTATAGAAGGCGGGTCCCTCTAAAAGTTCGAGACTACAAAGCGAAGGGTGTGGGGTGTGGGTGCGACTGTAGGTAGGTATGGTTGTGGATGTCTTCTCTCACGTTCATATCCACACCCACACCCACACCTTTCGAATAGTACCGGATGGTCGAAACGTGTCCGAAGCGTCAAAAAAGAGTATCTGATAGGACGCAGTTTTCGAGTACTCGAAATTCGATAGGCATGGAGGGCTCGAAACTGAAATAGAATGGACAAAATGTATATATTGCAAACTTTCGACCACTGGTCGAACCCATCGTTGGCTTTTAAAGGTCTACTTGGTGTAATAAGAAAGATATCGCCAAGATACAAAAAGGTCCACTATACCTGCAACACCCAATATAATATAGAGAGTGACACATAAAAGACAGCAAATAATAGAAAAACGAACGAAAAAAGTTTTCTAGAAACAGGATGAAGTTTATTTGAACAAATAATAAACTGTAAAAATCTTGTTTATAATAGAGATTTTCTCTTTCTAATATTTATTGTATTAGTAGGACAACATTCCAGGTGCAAAAGTTTTTGTCAATTGCAATAGAGTATGAGGTATCCAATGCATTTCACCATCTTTACATTCACTATACGGTGGCGCATCTGAAGCCAATTTGGCAAATGTATAGTACCATCTAAACGGGGCGAATGCAGCATGAGATAGAGTGTGCCCAACAATTGATGCATGACACGAAGCTACAATATTGTTTACAATCAATGTACCTATACAGAGAACAAGAAAAAAGTTGGGTGAGATATCGATGTTAAAGTGTTTCGTAGCAGTTAAGATATATACCTTCCATTGTGAGTGGTGAATAAAAGCCCATTTTAGCTTCAACAGTAATATTTTTTACTTTCAGTAAAACGAGATCATCACCTGATTTAACGTAGACTCGATCATTTGTGGTCACATATTTTGCATGGACATACGACTGACGATTATTCTCTGTTGACACAGCAATTAAATGATCTTTGGTTAATGATATTTTGTCACCATTCTCAATCTCCATCACATAAAATACGGCTAAAAATGAAATACCACATAGGTCTACCAACAATGCATTTGTTACTTTAAACTACAGCGTAAAGGAATCTATCAAAATATTTCGTGCACTCCATACAGAGAATTAGAGACTCGAACGTGTTGCTTGTGGTGAACAATGGTTCTCTTAACAGGCGTCTTATACGAGAAAGTTGATAGTACTTATCAAATGATCCTGTTTTGAAACTCTCTTAAAAACCTTTCCCTCATTTCAAAGCAGATTTAATATAATCAGTTTTTCAACCAAGAATATGAAGGACTAAAATAATTTTAGACAAAGTACTACAAAGAAGTTCTTAATTAATGTATTTTCTGCTTGATCCTTCTTCAGTCTGACTTGGGTTACTTTGCTCGATATCGTATCCAATCATTCGAAAAGGACGATGACATTTTGTCAGTTTTTCGATTACTAGATTTGAATAAAAGTTGAACTTTTCGCGTTATGCATAAAGTTCACCCAACTAGCTCTGAGGCCAATAATCCGATAAACTGAAAACATGAATAATTGGTTTTAGTTTAGAATGCTAAATCAGTGTAGAGGAAAACTAATGGATTTGATAATACTTAGTAACCCTAACTATCACCAGAATGGATGTATGAACGGGATACTGTCCAATACCCAATCGAAAATGGACTTTTATAAAAATGTTGCAAAAAGTTATTTTTTATTAGACTTTGGTGTTGATGCAATCATTTAGAGATAGACGTTGCAAAAATAAACATTTCATGGTTGCTTTATGTCTCTATCGAAACCCATTATTGCTTCTTTAAAAAAAAGCCAAATTTAGAAATCTAGTTTAAAGTCGTAATCGAATAAAAGTGGTTTTTGAACCTTTTTCGCCGAAATATTTTCTAGAGAGTTCCAAAAATCGAAATATAATCCATTCTTTTTGAGATTATGTCAGAATCAATTTTCAACATAGCTTTCCGCAATAATCTGTATTTCTCCTATTTGTTCGAAACCTTTCTGACATATCTAGTGGAAAGTGAACGGCTAAAAATTCTCAAGAATCAGAAATGTGCTCAATTCATTATTCGAATGAGTAGTTTTTGTTTTCTCATGCAACATCACTATATTGTCATCTTTTCGAAACTTACCGTAATCGTCCGATGATTTATGCATCATCAGCATAAATTCCGTTTCTGTGACTGTATTAGACGATGTCATTGCCCAAACGCGATCTCCTGATTTCAGTTCCGCGACTTTTTTATATCCACCTGTCGCCAGCTCGACCAGGTCATCTCCGGCGAAACATTGACCCGGATCTACAAAATAAAAAGTAATATGGCGCTTTCACATGTGCAAGCCTCCCGCACGACATTCACTGTCAACATGAGCAATGAAAGATTATTTTATTTACCAGGTTGAAACGTCTCCGGATATATTCCAACACTAACTCCCCCACCTATAGGTATCACAGGGCCTCCAAATTGGCGTGCAGTTTTGTTCATTGTCGTGTTTGACGATATAGGATAAGCGGTTGGCAAGGCCATCGTATACACAGCTTGTAATTGACACCACAGAATTATCAACATAACCGATCCGATTTGCATTGCCATGTTTTAACGTGATTGTATATGAAGAAAATTGCTTTTATCAACGTGATGACTAGTTGTTTATATAGAAAATTTTTACAAGGGGCGAAAACCCGAAAATGGAATGAGTAATGATGTATGGTTCTCTGAAGTGCACCCCAAACAACTTTTGGGACTATACCGCATTTTTGATTAAAATTTAACAAAACCCCCTGAATACAATAAAATAAGGGAAGGAAGTATTATATTGATACACAATTCATGCTACTCAACTAAATATGCAATATTTGAGATCAAAAAGAAATCATTCGTATGAAGGAAGAAATTATTCGCATGAAGAAAGAAATCATTCGTATGAAGGAAGAAATCAGTCTGTTGTAATGAATCCTTTCAGGACCGATTTTTTTCTATTGAAAATCGCTTCTTTTCATCAATTTATCGAGTCTGACTGAAAATCTTTCCATGCAGAGATATTCATCGCGTCTGAGAATCTGTCGCTGCTGCAATGGTATTCAAAAAAAATGTTTTGATTTTCAAGGCTATGATCAGTTTAAACTAGAACTGCTGCAGATAATCGATCAGATTCGTTAAATTTTACAGTATAACATACATAGTAACTGAGATTCTATATAAATTCATGAATTCTTAAAACCTCTTTCTGAAAAATTTGCCGCCACCATGAACATCTCTGTTTCTATGAAACGTCTATGGTATTCAAAGAAACAGTTTTTCTCGTCTGCTAAGGAGAAAGCCAGTTTGCAATTAGAGCATTCGATGACTGATCAAACTTGCACTTCTTTTGTGCTACAGTAAGCACATGTCTTTCGTATTTCTTTGACAGACATGTGCATTCCACCATCTACCTGAACAACAGGTTGTGGCGGTGCTAATTTAACCTTCTTGTCTGAAGGAGAAATTCCAAGATTTATTCGATCAGCCCAAGAACAGACAGATTTAGCCACTGAAACCACATAATTCAAGTATGATAATTCATTCTGCTAATTGGCTGTAGTTGATAAATGTGTTAGCTATAAATTCATTGAAGAAAAAAAAAAGAAAGGCTGAAGCCAGTTTTTTCCAGACTTCCAATCAAATATGAAACAACATATCAGAGAAAGAGAAGGAAACTATGATTTCATGATAAAATCATATAAAGAAAACCGAATGTCTGAGAAGATTATATACAGAATCTAGAAAAGATATGTACAACATGATAGTTCAAGTCCTTTATGACTTCCATGTATAAGAAGTATGAACACATAAGTGTAAATGAAATACTTTTTCCACCGGGAAAATAGGTGGTACAACCCTTGTACCACGGTCCTGAAAGGGTTAATCCGCTATTTACTAATATTATGCTACATAAACACTATGAAATAACCTCTTTTCGGGTTTCTTCCTATTATGACAATTCTCTATCTAAACAACAAGTAACGCGACGCAACCGTCGCTAAGCCCTCTACTGAAAGGAGAATGGCATGATAGAGGAAAAAAGAATAGTACTAGCCATGAAGTTTCAACTTTCATCCATCTGTCAGGCTCAAGAGGCATGAGTAGATGCTGGCAAGAAAACACGGGATATCGCTGGAGCAAGAAAGTAGTATTTCCATCAAAAAGTTTGGTCTTTTTTCTGGTGAATTCGGACCAACTTTCTATGCTGTTTAACAGAAGCTAAGTGAAAATCATCGTAGAAAAACTCAAAAATTTTCGATTGAAATACTGCTTCCAGTTTCCGCGATTTTTCTGCATTTTCCCACCGGTTTCTGTAATATCCGTTCTCCAGAATCATTGACTTGGATATTTTATTTAATGCGCACCTGTCATTTCGTTAATGTTTCTTCAAATCAATTATATAATAGTAATTACATTAGCCATGTCATCCTGTGATGCTAGCATTGCAATCCTTACATATTAATGCGACGCAAACGTCGCCCACCCTCTACTGAAAGAATATGATGCTATAGAGATTGGTGTGTTTGAGCAGGAGAATACAATAACTATTGTGTTGGTATACATACTGAGTAAGGACTATTATAAAAACTTCTATACTATTTTTGGATGGGACACATCAAATTGTGTTGAGAAAAAAATTTCGACTTTTCGAAAACTTTCGTATGGAAGAAATTTCTGAAGACTATCGTATACAAGAATGATAAAAAAAATGGCTCACAATTCTGACCTGTACAAAGCCTTCTCTGATCTGTGGCACATTATATTCTCGAATCGAGCTCTTTCCTTCTCACTTGACATTGAACTTAGACAAATGACAGAATCTCACGCATATGAGGCGAAGTTTCTATTGCTTTTCTAAATTTAATGTTTCGTGAGAAAGGTCAATACATATTAATCAAGAAATGTCATGCTTTATAAGGCGAGAAAAAGTTCACATCAGTCAGTATGTGGCTTCAAAGTTTCTCAAGACATTCCAGGATAACTATAACGATTCTTTCGTCTGCAAGAAAATTTTAGAAAAAAGTAAAGCCGTCAGCAGCACAACTAGATGAACTCAATAGATGAGACTTGATTGCGAAAAGCACTCCAAAAAATTTTCTTTCAATTGTTTTGTTCTTTTCTCTCTAATATAGTCAAAGAGAGATTGATTAAACTGCATCTAAATGCAGTTTGTTTTTAATTAAGCCGTTCTCAAGTTTCATTTGAGAATTTCTTCAAATAATCATTGAATATCAAAATATATATCTAATTTTCAACAAGATCTTGGAAATCTGAAAACGAAAAATTAAAGAAAAATGTTTGGTGTATATTGTTTGTGAAGCAAATCTTTTTCTTTCTAAAAAAACGAAGATATATAACAAAAAAGTAAAAGTTCAAAAAAAAAGTCTCTCGATTCGCCCTGCATGCCTCTATAGAATTCCACTAAAAAATAAGCTGATATCTACGAAAGTTATTTTGTCTATGAACACCTTAAAAATGTTGCATTGTATTTTATAGTAATAATTATACTGAATAGAATTCGTTTCTTTTTAATATTTCAATGTACAAATTTGTATATTATTCTGATCTTCTAAATTTGCAAAAAAATCCTATATTTGATCGCATAGCATGTTCTCATTAATTAATTAGAATGATTGTACTTCATTCAGATTCTAACAAATGTTTGAATATAAGAAAAAATTTTCAGTAGTATTAAAATGTTGAAAATACTTTAATAATAGTTAACAATCGTTTGTGTTACGTCTAACATGATTTCCAGGATGGATCATACTTTTGTGAAATACCACCGAAAAAGCCGTGTTGAAGTATAGGAGTAAAGATTTGGACTCACCTTTCCCCCTTCACAGACTGTAACTAGAGATGTGCGGAGCCAAGTTTATTTTGGGCTCAGTCATAGTTCCACAGTTTCCAAAATATCACGTGGAACCAAAACCATTAAGTCATCAGATAGATACGAAAATTTTAAATATATTTTTAGAAATTTTTGACTATTGAATTATTGAAATTAAAGATACTGATGGGTAGAACCAGAATGCACTAGAAGAGACAATTCATATGAAGACAATAAGGATTTTACATGAGAAATTAATAGTAGCTGTTATCATTCATCGAAGACTTAAGGCAAAGTATAGAAGTAGTGAGTCTAAGTACAGGATGAAAGAAGATGAATGGTAGTTTCAGAATATATTTGAAATGGTGGATCCATAGTCCGTTGGATTGTATTTATCATTGGAGGTCATATGCGACTAGTAGCATAGTCACTAGGTGTCTAGAGAGGAATGAGTCTCTAAAATGAATGGCATTCCTTCCACTGAACAACGACTTCAACTCCTTAGTAGAAATCTCTCTCCACTCACTATCTCCCTAGTAAAAACTGTCGAGCTACGCCATTATAAGAGACATGCTGAAATCAGTTACTAGTTGAATCAATGTACTACCCGTCTTGAAGAGGTTATGAATTTTTGTATCCATCTGATGATTTAAGGGTTCCGATGCGCCAAAGCGTTTTGCAAAACACAATCTCCACGGACTGTGACAGACACTTGCTAGAGACCATGCCAGACGTTATTGATATACGATTTGTGATCGTATATCAATAATATCTCGTTCTAATATATGAACTACTTGCTTATAGCATTTCTGGAGGACTAAGTAAATGGATAGTAAAGAAATAGGTCTTAAAGTAGATAGAATAAAACAATCTCTCTGTGTTTAGCAACAGCAACTACAATCATTATTTATTTATATGAAAAAATTTTAAAAAGACAAAGAACTTTTGTATTCATTTACAGATTTTTTTTCTTTTTTTTCTCTTGATCAAAAGCAATAATTCGATCGATTAATTCTTCATCATTTTCATGAATTTTGGTTTCTTTGGAAAATAAATTTGTTTGTATAAGAGTTAATAATGCTTTTTCACCTTGTGTTGGTTTACCAGTTAACCTATGATAGAAATCTTGTACATAATTTTTAATTGGATATCGTGATTCATAAAGAGCAATAATTAGTGCATGATATTTTTCAAATAATTGATTTAATTGGTGTGTATGAATCAAAAAATGATGATCAAGTGCTGTTAAATATTGAGTTTTCATTGGTAAATATTGTTCTTTTAACGGTTTTTCAATTGTATTCAATGGATAAATTAGATTAATACATCGTTGACAACAAATATATTCAATAAAAATATCAAAATGATGGCCCGAATATGAAAATGAACGTGGAAGAAAAGACCATGACTGTAATATAATTGGTAATTTATTTGGATTTGTTTTTTGAAAATATTTAATAATTATAATAAAACTAATTAGAAGAAATATACTTGCAACTATCCAATGTATTAAAGCAAGAATTAAAAGAATTAATAGAAAAAGAAAAAATATTAATGTTATATAAACTAAAGCAAACCAACGATATTCAGATACAATATAACCAATTTGACGACTTAAATAAATTGGAATACGACGAAAATATGGAAGAATATACCAAAGTATACAACTTGATAGATTAAATAAAAAATGAGTTAATGCTATTTGTATGGATTGACGAAAAAATAGACCAGTTTGGGTAAGAGAAGCAAAAAGTGCTGTTATTATTGTACCAATATTAGCATCAATTGTTAATTCATAATTACGTTCAAGTGAAAGTACTTGAAGACCAACTAATGGTGTTAATATCGAACAAAAAACACCTAAAAATTACATTATCAATTTAACGATAATGATTCCATTCAGTCAAGTTAGAATGATTATACTGGACAAATTTTTATCATCGTATTGTTCAGAAACTATCCATAAACGAAGTCCGAAAAGAGGCAGACACAATTGAATGTTCGAACTCTCACATCATAATGTTTTTTTTGCAGTCTTTAAGCATTTTTCAAGTTAAGGATCATTTCAAAAAAGTCAATTTCGAAATTTATATATATTCTGATAGTCCTTACAATGGGATTCAAACTAGTATAATTTTTTTTTATCAAAAGAAGAAGGTTGATTTTTTCGGGAAATTCCGTAGCTAAGAAATATGAACTTGTGTTGTATGAAGAATAGAGACCACAACTTTGGCATGATATGTATTATTTAGACAATGAGTCATCTTTTGATTGAATGTGTTTATATAGCATCTGCAGTTCTCTAACTACTATACTCTTAGTCATATAATAGGGAACTCGATAAACAAGCTCTTTCAAAAAAATACTACACAAACTGGTCATCTAGAGAGACAGGAGCCAGTCAAAAAACGCGTTCTTGATGAGACATCTTTTATGGATGATTCTTAAGTTCTTCAATTTTTGATTAAATTTTACATATTATTGTTTATTAAATATGCATGTTGATGCAAAGGCATAGTCAAAATGAATCAGATTTTTAATATTCAATACAATTTTATGATGCAATTTTAGTTACTATTATTAAAGAAAAAAAACGCTAATGGATGGCGCATAGTAAACCGGACAAAATGTTTTCCTCTTTTCATAGTATTTCCTAACATATTAGAAACTTTGTTTTTCAAATAATTTTTTTTGTTGGCGTAAAATTTAGAAGATGACTATCCACTCAATCGTCTAATTACAACGGTCAACAAACGAAAAAATTTTCATAAAGGTTTCGCTAAAATTTCAAATATGCTACAAAATTCTGTATCGTAAGGATTTGTCGTGACGAAAATATCAACAGACCACACTTTTAATACAACACCTGAAAAGCATAATCAATTTGTCATTGTATCTTTCAACTGATTCCATATGTTTCAACTTTATTGCAAACTGAGTACCGTTAAGATTTCATCTTCTTCTATCTCAATCTATCGATTTAACTTTCAATTTCTCAAATATTTAATTCGATAAATGCTCATTGAAAAATACGTAGTACTACTTTGAACAAGTATTGCTAGAATAATACCAACAATAATAAAAACATAACCAAGTAAACATTCTTTCCATCCATGAGATTGAATATGGAGAATTTCTTTTAATGTATCATCAATAAAACCAATAATTATTGATTTTAACAATTTAACCATAAATAAAAGTATTCCAGTAAGAATTATAAGAGAACCTATAAATAAAATTATTCCAACAATATTATCACCAAATTTTTCAATCATTGATCGAAATAAATATTTACATTTAATTGTTTCATTATAACAATAAATTTTACCAATTGTTTGTTGTGTTTTATTATTTGTTATACTAGTTTCATTAATTTGTATTATTAATTTCGTTAAAGGTTTTGTAATTACTTTAAATAATTGAATATCTATTCCAAGGGGGAAAAAGCGGATCCTGGTGGATCCTGGGATCCATCAGGATCCATTAGGATCCGTTAGGATCCACCAGGATCCACTAGGATCCACCAGGATCCACTAGGATC
>CAJNOL010004435.1:2681-15591 GCA_905250125.1 Rotaria sordida | reverse complement strand
CTCACCCGATTCATCTTCGTGCTGCAATTCGTCGTCTATATGAGCATGGAATTTTTACCAGGATCATAGTACAGAAATCGTACAGGACTATTCAATAAACGCTATGTATGTTTATCGTTCATATCAGAAGGCAACAAAGATACTTACGCTCTCCGCTACCCCATCAATACCGCTGTTAGTGAGATGACAAGGAATCTCTACGAATTTTGCATTTTTTCGTGAAAAAATGGCTTCAAAAAGGTTCTTTTGTCTCGTACCATATTTCGAACATTATTTTGTCTCGGACAAAAATAGAAATATTATTAACATAAAAACAACAGTGGCAGCTTGAAATACAAATCAACATCATTACTTAGATGTTCTAAACCGATATATCCAATCTAGGATCTTTGTATTGAAAATTCATGTCTGTGTATTACCAAAACTTTTGTGCATTACTTAATGTTCTGTCAATAGATTGCTCATTTTCCAGTGTATCAACATTTTCTTTTTACCAAAAGATAGTCCTGACTTTCTGCTATAAAATTCTCTCTGGCAGAATTCCATTAACATAGAGTAATTCATAGGATTTATTACTTCTCTCACATCTGCATAGAAAAGAAGATCTTTTTTATTTGTACGCTACCAACCAATATTTTACTCATAAAATCCAAATAATTAGACGGTTTACCCTCAAAATTTTAAGTATTATAGAATTTGTTTACTTACATATTTGCTGAAAATGATACGTCTTTCTCTTGTACCATTCAACAGAGATATCAGTTCGAAGTTTAACACATTCGACCCGACGTCGCCCACCGGTGGGCGACGCTATAATTTAACGAAAAATCGTATAGAAAAGCACTTTCTTTTGCTTTTTTTTAAGCAGGAGATTAGACGTAAGCTGTCATATCTTCTGTCTTCAGTACTTTGTTTGAATTCTTTATTCGATAGCATAATGCTTATCATTAAAACACTCGAGACAAAAAAATTTATCACAGTCAGAACAGAATGTTTTGACTTTCTTTGCTGCTGCATTGCTCGCTTGTCTTGACTGTTCTGCCCTTTCCTTCGCATAGCAGCCAGTACACCGTCTACCAACATTGCGCGTAGATCCTTCCTTTTCTTCGAGCTTGTGATCAGCGAATTTGCGTTTCGAATACCTTGCTGGTTGTTGCCTGGAGCCATGTTTCAGCTTCTCGATCGGCGTGCCAAGCAGTAAAGATTGGACAAGATTTTCACGAAATTGCAAGATGGTCACTTTGCTTTCGATGTAGTTCTCCTTGTATATCAAATAGCTATTTACTAGTGCCGTCCCAAAAACTAATTCAAATGCAACCTTTCGGTACCATTTTACTGATTTCCTGAGAGACGTGTAATATGTTGATAACTGGTCAGATAAATCAGTGCCTTGTCTTCCTTTATTATAATCTAATACGACTTGGGGCTTCATGATCGACTCATTTTGAAAATTTAATTTTCCACTATCTACTACACTTGCTGAATGTGACGGTCTTGTAGATATCATCAAGACATCGTTCTTGTCTCGCCACCTAATTAATTTAATTCCATCTTTGTTCTGAAGTCCACAAACTTCTCCACGACTAAGATTTTCTTCAAGAATTCTACCTCCTGATCCAACACGATTCGTTCGTAATGTTCCAATGAGATATGTATCATGTTCCAACAAACATTCCGCCAGGGAAATACTGGTAAAGAAATTATCAGCTACGACGGTTCGATAACATCCATCAAGACCATCTAATAGTTTCATTACTACTGTTTGAGCATGTCCGACACCTGCCGTTGAATCTTGCTCACCGGTATAAATTACATAATTCCAAACATAACCATTGGTCGCTGCTAATTTGTACATCTTTACACCGTACTTGTGTGCTTTTCCAGGTATGTATTGTTTGAATAAAAGTCGGCCACGCCATGGTATCATACTTTCATCTATACTGATAATTGAGCCAGGCATATATACTGATGAAAATCTTTCTTTTAGTAAATCTAAGAGTGGCTTCAACTTGAACAGTCTATCTTGGTTCGAATTCTTGTCATTGTTATTCGAAAAATGCCAAAATTTTAGGAGTGATTCAAATCTTTCTCTTGACATGGTATTTTGAATGATCTTTGATCCATATAATGGACTAGAGCTCCAATAATACTTCAGCTTCGGCATTTGTACTAATCCCATTTCAATAATTATTCCAAAGAATTTGAACATCTCTGTATTAGTGGTTGGTTTCCATCGTTGAAACATTGATCGTCTACTGATCACATGACTTTGCAAGTATTGCTGTGCGTATCGATTAGTTTCACGAACCATAAGGTCAATAATTTCGTCCGTAATGAAATGTCGATAGCAGTCGATAGGATTAATTGTGTTATCTTCTGAAGTAGAAGTTACATCCCCGATAAGCCCATGATCTTCCAAGAATTCTGCATCAGATTCTGGTTCTATTTCATTCCAGGCATATAAATTCATATTATCGTTATTGTCTTCGTCAGTAATTTCTTCGTCAGAATTGTCAAAATCAAGGTGCGTTGTATCAAACTCATCATTCAGTGAACTCACTTCACTGAATGAACTAGCACTACTTTCTGTATCGATTTCTTCGAACGACATGTGAAGTGCTCCAAAAATTCGGTTGTATTTATATGCAAAACGATATAGATAAGAGAATAAGGGAGAAAATACTGGAAATTTCTTTCTTTTTCTCACACATGCTTCGTACAATATACAAAAGAACGAAAAACTAACTTAAGCCATTAGTCACTTGGTCAGTAAAAAATGACTCATTGTTTAGTAGTATAAACAAGAGAACGACAAATAACCAGTAGAATATAGCCAAAAGGTCATTAAGTGCATTTATTAGAAGATAATTGTTCACGAAAATGAACAATCTGAAAAAAATTTTACAAAAACTGAGTCGGGTCGAATGTGTTAAGGATCTAAATAGTCCATCAATGTATGAAACAGGTATTGCTATGAGTGATCTTTCATGTTTTATAAATAGTGATCTTGCACGTGATTTAGCTTAATGAGATAATGACGCTTGTAAGAAATAATTGTATTTTTATTTTTATTTATTTATTTAAATAAATTTTTTTAGATGACATCAACAAAACCATATATTCGTAAATGAGCTATTCTACTTTTATATAAAATATTTCTTAATAATCTTGATGTTCTTAAATCAGCATTTCCACGTTTAAATGAAAAACTTGAAGATTCCGATTCAGATAAATTGATTAAATAAAAAAAAGAGAATTTTAACATTTTATTTTCAGATGTATAAGCAGCTGCTGTGAATGTTATTTGTGAACTAGCTAGACGTAATCCAGAAAATTATCTTGCTTTAGCTGCAATATTTTTTCGTCTTATGACAACATCAACTAACAATTGGGTGCTTATTAAAATTATTAAATTAGTAAATAAAATTTGTTTAACTATTTTGTTTTCGAACGGATTTCTTTTTCCTTGTTTGTATTTAGTTTGGTGTATTAACACCATTAGAACTTCGTTTAGGCAAAAAATTAATACAACTATTGGCAAATTTAATTCATAGTACTTCAGCTATGTCTCTTTGATATGAATGTATTAATACTGTGATTGCTAGTAAAATGAAATAAAGAGATAAATTTTAATTGAATACGTTTTTATTTAAGTTCTTGTTCCAATTTCATCGGATTTACCAAATCATAATGCTTCAATTCAACTATATGTACAAAAACTTCGAATACTTATCGAAGATTCAGATCGAAATTGTATGAAATATATTCATTATACAAAAAAAAAGAAAATTTTTATATTATCTTTTTAGTAAAATATCTTGGTTTACTTGCTATGTCGACTATCTTACATACACATCCAAAAAGTGTTCAATCACATAGTGATTTAATAATGCGTTGTCTTGATCTTCTTTCTCGAATGGTAAGAAAATGAATTATTAGCTAAAAAATCAATGACAAAAAAGTATTCAAATATGAAATAATCAATTCGATAGAAAAAAGATATTAAAAATAACAGATGTTCAAACAGATTGGCGAACTTACTTGTTATTTTTTTAAAATTTTTTTATAAATTCGTTTTTTTTCATGAGGAAATGTAGATATCGAGGTATGCAGTGTTCGTGCTATGTGAATACTTACTTTTTTTCGACTAACCTCTTTTCTACCAATAGAAAAAGGTTATATTAATTTTCGTGAATAAGTATTGCAAGAAAAAAATTCAATCGTGATATTGATTTTATTCGTTGTAGAAAAATGAAAAAAAATAAGCAAACAAGAAATTTCTTATATTTTGAATATGAGTGGATTAATAAATCGATATATATAAGGAGATTTTACTCACTTGTACTGTAGTTAGATATCTAGTTCTAGTTTCTCCTATGATATATTAACATCATACGGTTATCATAATTGCTTAGAAAAATATCTTTAAAATTGCGAACATTTTCATACGTCAGAAGCTCGAAATTGTTTCTGATTTACATTTATATTAGAGGACAGATTTTAATGTCTTTAATTAGACCATTAAATACATTGAAAACATTCTTATTATTATGTTAATATTTTATCTTTTATTTTTGCCAGACAGTGACCTGCTGTATAAAGTCAATAGATGTTTGCATAGTAGTGTCACGTTGATAGAAAGTACACACAGGTAGGGACAGACAAACCATGCCAACAGAAGGTAGATCTCTATTTGATGATGTCGGCGCCTGGATCTATAGATTTTCGATCAGAAAACTTGGAAAAATAATAGAAAATCGATAGCCGGACTTTACTAGTTTCGATCAGAAGAGATCGTAATTGAACAGAGCTAGCCGTCAGATTCCTGCTTCCAAGTTCTTACAATTTTCCGGCCAGTATCGGCTCGTATTTTATTACATAGAAATTGTGCTTTAGGACAGCTTTTCTACATAAAAAGTGTTATGAATTAATATGAAATATTTAGATGTATCATTAAAAATAAAGGTTAATATGATTTATGTTTATTAGTCTATGGATTTCATTCGTAATCATTTTACTGTAGTTTTTATCTATTTTTGAAATACAAAAAAATGTTTATTGATACAAGAGTTTGCCATAAAAACAATCTATTAGTTTCTACTCAGGTCAAGAAATACGTGCCATTTCCAGCCAAAAAGCTCGAGAAAATGATAGAAACTTCTTACCATTTTACCGAGTTTTCTGTCGAAATTCTTTTAAATAAGTAGAGTGAAACATGAATAACTGATCTCTTTAATTTATTGAGCTTTTGTTTGAGATGGTATGAGAATTCGATGGAGAAAAACTATTAATAAAAAAAATCTGATCATTCAATATTTGAAAAAAAACTTAATTTTGATTATGAATTTTGTTTTTGTTCAGGTGACAAGAAAAGCTCTAATAGATATCGTACATAAATTAATGATTCATATGGATAAATCTGAAGGATCACTTTATCGAGATGAATTACTTTCAAAAATAATTGAAATATGTAGCCAAAATGATTGTCAACATATAACTAATTTTGAATGGTTTACATTTTTTTAATTTTTATTAATAAAAAAACATTATTTATCACTATAGATAGATTAGTATATTGGTTAAATTAACTCGTCTTGAAAGTACAAAACATGGTAATCTCGTATCTTTATAAATGCTTGATGTTGTTGTTCGTGTTGAATCTATTCGTTCATTTGCTTGTAATCAAATGATAGAAATTTTTCAAAAATAAAATCACGAAAAAATTTTTTTATTTCAGGTTTTTAGACAATTCTTCTTGAAAATGCTTATGTTTTTATTAATGATTCAAATTCTACAACTGTCTCCGAAGTTTTATATGCTGCTGCATGGATTTGTAGTGGATTTTGTTCGTAAGTCAATAACGAAAAACAAAATTAATTGAAAGAATTCTTGTTTTTCTTTTCTCTCAATCTGTTTATTATCAAAATATTTTAAAAATTATAATATATTTAATTCAATCATCGAATAATGATAAAACATTAATTCAACAACTTCTTTCATTAACAATTGATAAAATGCCTCTATTTTTATCAAGTGGTGATGTCGAAGCACAAGAACGAGTAGGCCATTTTTTATTTTTTCTTAAAATATCAAATATAAAAAAAAGAAATTATTTATCTAGGCCAAGTGTTATTTTACATATTCTTAAAACAACATTATAATTAATTAAAAAATCTAAATTTAATGTTAATGAATTATCAGTATTATTTGATGGTGTTCTTTATCCAATTGCTGCTAAAGCTCAACGTTTTTGGATTTGGATGGTTGGATAAATGATCCTCAATCAGACAGTGAAGATGAATCGATAACAACAAGTTCATATTATGATAATAAAGGTTTATTTTATGATGATAATGGAGAAAATTCTAATTCTAATTCACACTCTGGTGATACATTAAGTTATCAAAAATCGAAAAAATATATTGAATCAACTGCTGAAGAATTAGAAAAACAAGGAGAATCAAAAAAACAAAGTGAACAAATGAATCCATTCTATTTAAAAGATTCAAAAAAAAACAAAATTGACACAAATAAGTTTTTAGTGTTAGTGATTTATTATGAATGTTTCAAATCTTTTGATTATCGTCTATGTTGACATAAGAACGTCGAATTTGTCATCAGATATAATGGACAAGTTTTTATCATAGCTTTATCTTAAGATAGGAGCAATAACAAGATCTGAAACATTCACAAGAAACTAACCTCGTTAAGGTCTGTCTGTATGGAGAGTCCCAAGTCAAGATTCGAAAATTAGTTTTCATGATATTCCTGTGAGGCATCATGGCTAGAACCTATCGAATTCAAAGTTTTCGGATCCGAAACTAATCCGACAGGCTCTAACTACGACATTCATTTAAAAACTACGGTAAAAGTGCAATATCTCGGCATCTATAAGCTACAGACTTGAACTATCTTCCGGATATTCTTAGCTCATTTGATTCTATAGAATACAAATAGTCTAATTCAATCCTTGAATTTATCTTTAATATTATATACTGAAACAACTTCGGGTACTATAAATGGTAATAATTGTATTGAATTAACATTATCACAAAGAACGAATGCTATTAGTTCACAATTAACACTATCTGATCAATTATATCGTCAAGCAAAAATTGATGAAGAAAATCGACGTTTAAAGAAAAAAATCGAAAATCGATGCAAAAGTAATTCATGATAATGATGATGATATTTATTCAACTGTTAAAGTAACACGTGATGGCGAATTGCCAGAAAATGCCACAGAAAGTGGAAATAAAGGTAATGATAATGATGTGCGTGTTGAAAAAAATAAAAAATATGGTCCATATCGAGCACTTAATATTGACTTAAATGAAAAATCTATTCAATCGATTCCTACACTATCACCATTGACATCTCAATTAAAAGAATCAGTTCCTAAACAATTTGGAACACCTCCTATATTAACCCAAAAGCCAAAACAAAAAGTCTAAGAAAAAGAAAATAATTGAAAAACAAGAACAATTATCAACATCGAAATCTAAACACAAACGAGAACGTAGTGATGATAAAGAATTATTATCACCAGCTGATGAAGAAGGAAATGGTCCAACTTCTACACCTTCTCCTCCTACTACTACTACTGCAGAGAAAACCAAAGTAAAAAAATCATCATCAGAAATAACAACAATAGTATATACAAATACTTCTGTGCCACTCCTATTGGACATTATGACGGATGATATTCATCCAACAAATCAATCTGAGTAACAATAAAATGAGCAAGATACTTATAAACTAGCTGCTCAATCTGACAATTTGACAACTGTAAATTCAATAATTATCCTAGTTTAACAATAGATGAGGAAACTTCGCTAAGTGATAAAATGCTTTTGACATGAGTCTTATCTCATTAGGTGGTAGACTCTATTGAGATTAGAGAAAATCTTCGTCTGGTCACCTTTAAAAAATTTACTTTTGAGATATAAAAAAGATGGAGTTCGCTTTTCTTCGTAACAGAATTTTCAATATTGATGTTTCAGGATAGAAGATATTCGGAAGTTTCTAACACTTACACAATGAATTAATCCTATCAAGAACTTGATTTTGAAGATGATCTGAAGAGAAATTCACTAAAATGACTATTACGCAAACAAAAAAGATCCATTCAGATTACAATCTAAAAAAAAAGTCAACTTTGTCCATCCCTAACTCACACCAACGTTAGAGATATTACTTTTTTTACCATTAAAATCATTTGAATATGCATTTAAACAATCTGTTATAAATTTATTTTTAGGAATATTTGATTAACCCAGATCCATTAATAGCTCAAGTGGATGCAATATTTTTTTTTTAAATCGAACATCATTTATTATTGATCATATTAATATTCATGTTATTGATAGTATGAGTTCGAAATTATTAAATACAACAAGTGCAAATTTAATATCATTTCCATCTATGAGTCTTTTTCCTAATTCACAAAATTATATTCATATTTATTTTTTTCAATAAATGCTATGTCATTTTCTCAAAACTTAAAAACAACATCAACTTATTCTATAAATGTATGTTGAACAAATAAAAAAAATGCTTGTTATCTTCATTTTTGACAAATATATTTAGAAATTAAATATAATTGAAATAGATCGAATAGAATTCAAACTTAATTTACCTTGTTCACGATATTTACGACGAAAGACTATTGATTCGCAAGAATAAGTTTTCTTTTATTAGGTTATTTAACATGAATATATATTTTTTTTAAAAGTATGGTATTCGCTGATTTGATGAATTCGGGTACATTGACATGTCAATCACAACTTCGTATTCCATCATCTAATCAAGATTTTCTATCGATAATTAATAAAATTTGTCAATCTTATTGGTTAACTGATTAGAAAACAAAATTGAAATTTATTTTATATCCAAATTCTTAATTTAGTTGTCGAAAAAATTAATTCAGCTGTATCTTTATATGTTGAAACAATACTTGGACAACCGATAGCTTTTTTATTTAAATCAATAGTATGTCTATTTTAAGATTTTTATTAAAAATCAAACTAAATAATTTTTATTTATTTATTTCTAATCTCATGGAAGAAATAAAAACATCATTAAAATAATTTGTTTTTCTTTATTTCATTTCTTTATTTTTATTTTTATTCCATGGACAATATCTATATAAAGCGAAAAGAAAAATAATAATTGACAAACAGTGATCTCTTTTTTTGCATCTATTATCTTTATTTACCAAAAAAAGCAAAGAAAGAAAATCTCTTATGTATCAGATAATAAGTATATTTGATCTTCTGACACATAGAAAATATGTTCTTTTTTTTTGTTTTGTTCTGAATGGTTATAGTCAATTCTTATGTGTATGCATATTTTCTATTTTTTATTTGCTATAATTCGAACATTATATATATTTATAAAAAAGAGGAAAATTAATGATAAACTATTTAATCATTCTCGACTGGTTTCAAATGATTAGAAGAAAGAAATTTTTCTTTTTTTGTGAAGCTTATTAAATTTCCAAGTATAATGAGTACCGATGAGCGGGATCAATCGTTTATTATCCCGATCTTGACTAGAAAAAGTTTTTTAGTTCTGATTTCACACTTAGTAACGCATGTACTAGAAAAATATGCAATATAATATTCTAGTAGTGTCAATAAACTCGAGACATCTTGGACGATCCTCATGACTTCTAATATCCTGTCTCTTCGAGGATCATTACTTTTTTTTTAAACTCACTAGTACCTGATCGGTTCTGTTCGTTTACATGTTTGACAACTCTGTTGTTTACGAACAAAAGAAGGATTATTTTACTATGAAAATTAGAACGGCAAATATTGCAGTGATCTTTACTCAATAATTTTTTGCATAGACTTAGAATACATGAGTCGCAACAACATAGCATGATCATAATAGATATCATTCACCTAAACTTTGTATGGAAATAAAAAACGCCTTATAAATATTGTTTACGGCTGTAAATCCAACGACAATAATTTCAGCATGCGGATTTGAATATTAGCATTGGTAACAGGTGATATAAGATAATTGTTCTGATTTTTCTTTGATTTCTAAAATAGAAATATTAGCTAGCTCACAATTATGCAAATGACAGAAAAGGATATAATTGATATAAGGTGTGGATATAGATGAGGCTCTTGTCTTCACTCGCACACACACCATATATACTTTCATAATAAAATATAAATCTTACTACCTAACCTAACGTTCAATAGCGGTGTAACTAGGATTCTTAGACCAATGGGCAAACTCTCCTATGTCGAAAAAAACCAATGGGCGAAATGGGCAAGGTTTTTATTGATAGGCCCGAAACTTTTTTCACCCAACAAAGTACTAATAATGTAAAAACAAACATGTATAAGGTAGTGTTAAGGATTCTTCAAATATGTATCTGTACAGTGTCACTCTATATGTATATATATCTATACATATATATGTTCGTGTGTATTCTCTTGATCTGTGCTCTTGTTTCTCTTCTCTACTTTCACGTGGTTAGTGTTTTCCCAATAAAACCGAATTCATGTTCACCCAAACTTACAGTTATAATCAGAGTTGCTAGATCTTCTAAAAAGTCTGAAATTTTTCTGAAATTTGAACATGTTTCCGATTTTTTTCTGATTTGTTGGCGAATTCCAAATATTTTTAGATGGTGGCTTTACTAGCGAAATCAATCGCAAGTATAACTCATTAATATTAAGAATCAATATTTCACTATCTTCTTTCCTTTCTTAATCTTTTGTAGTTCTAAGTTCTGCAGTCGCTGACGAGTGCTGGAATATATCAGTAAACTTTTGCGTTGCAGAACTTAACAATAAATGCTAATTATTTTTTTAAACGATTTTGTAAACATATTTTAGCTCAAAAAAATTTTATTGAAGAAATTTTGAACAAAGGAAAACTTGAAAAATAATATGGGGTTTATGTTCTATAATCTTTATTATTTTTCGTAAATAGAATTTGAGCTTCGTAAAAGAATCTGACATTGTGTGTCTTTTGCTAGCTTGGTTTTTGTATTAACTAACAATTGAAGACCATGCAACGGCAAATTAAGAAGATTACTCATAGCTGAATCAAATGAATGCTCTTACTCACAGATCAACTAAAACGTTAGCTGTCACTAGCGTACAAAGACCGAGATGTTTAAATTTTAACATATTTACAGTCTGTCATGTGCCCACACTACGAAATTTCATCGACCTTTAGTTCTCTTTTTTCGTCATGGTTGAATAGAACACGACTATTTACATAAGAAGAAGCAATATCACACACATTCAAAAGTAATTTGACAGCAATAAAAAATTTTTGTTTATTACCCTTATAATTAAAAAATAAATGTTGTCTTAGACTTCGTATAATTTGCTTTTTAATATGCGTGATATTGTTTTCTCTTATGTAAATGATTCTACTCCATTCAACCATGACGAAAAAAGATGACTAGACGTTGATGAAATTTCATAGTGTGGGCACATAACAAACTGTAAACTTCTTGAAATTCGAATATCTCGGTGTGTGTATATATTATTGGCAGCTTATATTTTTAATTAATTAGTTTGACAGTGAGAGCATTCATTTGATCCGACTATGATCAATCTCTTTAGTTTAGAGTACACGATCTATTACTCTAAGCTATATAATAGTTGTGTTGTCTCTCTTTACTATGACATACTTTTGGAAGCAAAGTATGAGTCTATAAAAGAAAAAAAAGTGAAGCCTTTTGTGCAAGTATGTAAACATGACAGTTCTTAGTCTGGAAAAAGTTATTCTTTCTGATTAGTTTCCGATTTCGGAAAAAAATTCTGATTCATTTCCTGATTTTAAGTTTTTCATCTAGCAACCCTGGTAAAAATACCAGAAGCGATTCTTTTCTTCGTTCTTCATAGAAAGAACAAGCAAAAAGTGCATGTATGATTCAGACGGAAGAAAACAAATAGAGTTACTATCTAATTCAAAAATAAATAAACAATTCTGTAAAAGTAAAATTACAATGGGCAAATATCCAAATGAAATTGGCAATTGTCCATTTGCTCCTCCCTTGACTACATCACTGTGATATTGTACACTTATTATCCATAATTCCGATTAGTTGACATATGTTGCCAATTTTATGAGTTCTATTCAATAAAGTTTTAATTTCTTATTCTTGTGCTGCATTTCTCAATATTTGATATTCTTATGTTTTACAAAGTTATCGCAAAACATTCAAATACTGTAATCTTTTTTTCATAGGTCTATAAGAATCAGTAACACTTTAATTAAAGATAGTCACATTATATATGCTAAGTTATCATCTGATGTTCATTAACGTCGTCCTCTTGTTGCTTATCCAGTCATAAGAGCAGATTCAATAGTTCTTACTGGCCTTGAATTATTACGTAAAGAATATTAGTGTAAGGAATCAAATATGATTTTTGATACAATTATTTTCTACACCTCACAGACTTAAATATATGTTGCAGTTGAGTTTGGAATCTAGTTGAGTTTGGAATCTAGTTGAGATTGGAATCACTTAGTTCACTTTGTTTGTTTAAAAATTTTTTTAACACATATTCAAGAAAACTTGTTTGTTTCTTGTCAAATTTATATTTACTATTACTTCTCGAACAATAAAAAGTATCTTCGTACTGTTATTTTTTGATGAAAAGCCATTAGTCATTCTATGTATTGTTTTCCTCTAAAAGTAAATCTTACTCATCATTTTCCTTATATTGTAGTTACTATATCAGTACTCGGGACATGGGGATATTGAATCATTGGTTGAAACGAAATCGAGGATATTTGAGCTATTTGTTTCTACAGAATAGATTTTTTTTTTGAGCAGCGGGACATGGGTACATTGAATCATTGGTTGAAACGAAGTCGAGAGTATTTGAGTTATTTGTTTCTATAGAATAGATTGTTTTTCGAGCAG
>CAJNOL010004434.1:0-15592 GCA_905250125.1 Rotaria sordida | reverse complement strand
AATTTTCAAAATGAATCAAAGTATACATACTGTATTTGAAATGAGTTTTATTAATTTCCGATATGTGGACACCTTCTTTAACAAATTAACAAGCTTGCGCTATTCTTGTTGGTTATTCACAAACGATTCTTTATTTCATGTTTACCTTTTACTATGTGATGCAAGACATGCATGAATAAACAACAGAAAGCCAACGTCATTACCTAGCTACCACTTGTTGAATTTTTTTTTTTACTTCGTCTATATTGTGCCTTATTATCATCTCTACTTCACATGTGCGTTTTGTATACCTGATAAATGAAGCAGAAAAAGACGAAAGGCAACGATGTATGTCGGCGAATTGCACTGTCGTTGTACTGTTTGAAGTAAAAAATCGAAGAAAAACAAGTGAATATAAAGAAAATTTGAGCCGTACATTCGATAGAACTCGATTGTTTGTAAGGATGAATACGAAAAAGATCTACTATGTCGCATTTCGATCTAATAATAAAATAAAACATGAAAATAGTGGTTAAATCAGAGAGATATATTTTGAGTAATAAATGAAAAATCGAAAATTGTAGTCTGTCTCATTAACTTTTGTAAAAAAAAGAAGAGACATACACAATGTGAATACGGAACAAGTATTGTCGTCAGCTTGTCCAGCTAACGGCGACCCAGCCTGGCTAAAGTTGAAGTTTAGATTTTTCAAATTGAAAGATGATTAGTTTGTTGAGCACACTTAACTGTATAAGGATATGAGTCGTGTTTTTTCATTCACTCTATTTGGTGAAAGAACAGAGCTTCAAAACATTGATTATAAATTAACTTTATTATTGTGCGTTTTAATGGTACAAAGAACAAGGGTTTAGCAGACATTCTAAAGCGTTATATGAGAGAGCTTTGGTATTAAAAGAATCACTAATAGATGGGCTTTATTCTAGACTATCTGATAAAATATTCTTCTCTTTCTTAGTTTCAAAAGATCACCTCATAAAACTTCACCAAAAGAGGCATGAGTGCGTTACCATTTAGAGGATTTTTTATATTTCTTGCCCTTGTACAGGAGACATTTTTAGACAGAACTATCTATTATTACGTAACTTTTGATGGACTATAATATGCACTGTTAAGAATTTTTTAAAATCACATCCTTCAGGAAAATGAATGGTAACGCACTCATGTGACCTTTGTACGTCTAACCCTTAATTAGACTGTATCGATTATATTTTTCCTTCAGATTATTTATAAAATTGAAACTAAATGTTTAGATTTGTTTTATTTACTCATCACTACATGCACCTCTTCATTCTTATATTGTTTTCTCTGTGAATGGTTTAGTCAAATTCTTTTTTTTTTTTGTTTTTCCACATAATGTATTTGTTCTGACTGTTACGATATACGATCGCTATTTTTCTTTTTCTTTCTTGACGAGATATTTTTATCTCTCCTCTCTCTTACTCATGAGTTATTTTTTCTAACTTTCGACCATATCCACGTCCCACGTCTTGTTCATCTCCCTATATACACCTCGCTTTTGGTGCAAATCAACGGTATAAGTGTTTGTGTCTAGTCAATATACTTATCTTTGTCTATACACTAGCTAAACCTAGTTAATTAAATTCACAACATCTTAAGAAAATTGTCGTGATTTTCTTAATTACAAATCTATTAGCTTGAATCAATAATTTCTCTATAAAGCGTGGGCCAGAAGTGCTGACTCGATTTGTATAATAAATTTTTCTTTAGTAAAACGCGTGGTTGAAAATTGGTCTCTATGTAGAAAAGATGCAGCAAAAGACACTCTATAAAACGACTATTGATTAGCCCCACTAGCTCATCTAATAAGAAAGTTATAGGCTTAGAAATATACTTCACAAAAAAGAAAAATTAACCGTGAACTCGGTTTCGGTATTTATACTTTAACTTCTGTTCCTTAGGTCCTCTACAACAAATTCTTTTATCAATAGAAGGTCCGTGAAATTCTCTACAAAATTATACCTAAACCTTAATTTCAGAACTTCAATCAAGGAAACTAAGCAAATTATACGCACGCGAAAAAAACGAAAACTTTTTAAATTTGGTATTTTTTTCGACTTAAACTTTTTACTCTCCTATTAATTCCATAAAAAAGCATAGCAAACGTGAGAACTCTGCTTGTGTTTGGTACTTTCAAATGTGCTCTTTCTCCCGGGCTTTAGAAGATACTTTTTTAGCGCCGATGGAGTGCGTGAAAACCAAGTTTCAAAAATACGTCAAAAATCGACAAGCCCGTTTCCGACGGTGTACCCAGCAAGAAATGAAAACTGTGATCAAAGTTTTGATCTTGTAGGTAGGTTAAGAGAGTAATCACTTCTGATCAAAACAAAACAAACCCGATCGAAAAACCTTTCGTTTTGATGAAGTTATGGGACTTTTACTGGAATCATAACTATGTACATCGGGCTCACGGTTAATTTTTCTTTTTTGTGAAGTATATTTCTAAGCCTATAACTTCCTTAGTAGATGAGCTAGCGAGGTCAATCAATAGTCATTTTGTAGAGCGCCTTTTACTGCATCTTTTCTTCATAGAGACAAATTTCCGACCATCCTTTTACTAAAGAAAAATTGATTATACAAATCGAGTCAGCACTTCTGGCCCACTCGTTATATTATTATGACAAAAAAGCGTTTTTTTGTATCATATTATTATAAGAAAAAGTGTGTACTTTTTTATAAGAAATAAATGAATTTCATTATAACATTCATTCTGAGTTGTTTATAAATCGTTTAAACAAAGCTTTGGTGCATAAACATTGAATCTAAAAAATTCTTAAAAAATCCTACTGAGTGCGTTACCAATTGCTGAGTGCGTTACCGAAATCCTTTAGTAATAACTCTTTATAGAAATAAGCTTTCAAAAAGCAGATGCCATGATTATCAAGCCCATCGTCTTACCTACAAATTCATGTAACAATATTTTTTTTAACACACAAAAATTCGTAGCAATATAATATTCTTTCGCATGGGGGTAATGACAAGGGGCCTTTTAAATGAGTGCGTTACCACGGTTTCCTGAACCTCTAAAACCATGATAGTAAAATCAAATGAAGTCAAACTTTTAGCAGAGATAGATCTTCCAACTATCTCTTAGCACTATAAGTTTCAGGTCTTTACTACATATGACTCTTGAGTTATGGAGATTGGAAGGTCAAAAATAGGTGAGTGCGTTACCTGTGGACAGGCTGTCGTACGGTGATCGGAATTTTTTTATTTGAATTATGTATTTAATTATTAGTACGGATCCACATGGCAAAGAGCATATTGAAATAAGAGAAACAATATCGACGCAAAGTGATTGATGTTATCGGTTTTGGGAAAGGCTGGACATAAATTGGACATAGACAGATAGAGAAAAATATTCCCTGTCAAACCATTTTTTTTTTCTATAAAAAAGTAGCTTTAAAAAGATATTCCAGATGGTGTATTGCCTTCACGTGATTGGTTGAACACATCTCAACGTTGAGTCATATCGCATCATTCCCCTAAGAAATATTTCTCATCATTTAGATAAATTTGAACGCACCTAAAAAGAATATTTATATTTCGAAAAATTCCTCTTTGATATATAAATGTATTTCTAAGATGAAATGCATGTTTTCTCTTCATAATAATGTGTTTATTTTGAAAATTTAGAGTATGTATGAATCACTTTTCAAGATAATAGAAATGTTTTGCTATTGAAATAATTTATTTAATACAAAAGTTTAAAAGTAGTCATGAATTTCAATAAGCGTAGAGGACAATTAAATAAATGAAGAGATTGACAAAAAAAGATAAGGTACTTTGAAGAAAAATAATATCTTTCAAAACTATACAGAGACTCATACAGAAGTTAGAAAAAAAAAGAATAAATTATTTATATGAATGAAAAAAATTGCTTTCACAATTAAATTTAAGACAAATAAGACCATAGAACAAAGTAACAGAACAACAAACGACACACATTGAAAAAAAAAAGAAAAATTTCATTAAGATCAGGTTGACTTGCAGTTTTCGTTGTGCGAAAGTATTTTCGAAAATGAGGAGTGCGACGAGATGTTAATGATATTGTCAGTGATCGAGTTTCCTAGAAAAAAAGGTTCAGATCATTTATGTGAAGATATAAGAAATACTCACAAAATTCAATGATGTAAGATTATTTCTCATTCCATTGAGCTTCGGAGTGGAACACGCATATGGTGATTGAAATACACGTTCGCCTTCAGAAGATTCCTATAAAAAAATAAATGCATACAATGTAATGTAATATACTAAAACGAGTAACATAAATACTGATAATAGTGTACGACGTTTCGGCGTCGTAATTTGAAGATCCTTCTTTAAGTAAAATGTATGATACGGTGCAAAATTCGTTGATTGAGAATGTAGCGATGGGTTCAATACATTACTATCAGAATATATAGTGATTGGATCGACGTACGAGTTATTTAATGTCATCTCAGAATGATATTCAGTAATACTCTAGATAATGTAACATGAAAAAATTTTTAACAACCTTGAAAAAAAAGAGAGCTGGACACCAACTGTATCGTTTACGTAGATAGATTGAGATTGTATTGATGTTACATCAAATGAATTATTTTGAATTGATGAATTGTAAGAAATCTAAATAAAGAAAAATTTAATAAAAAAGAAAAGTAGTAATAAAATTATTGGAAGAACCAGAACATTTACTCTATTACCACAAACATCTTGATGACATTTGCAAAAAACTGTACAAGATAAATTATTTTTATAACACTTGCAACCAGTACAACCACCTTTACATTCACCACAAGTTTGAAGTCGATAGTCATTTGGATGATCATTTAATGCTGACCATTTAATTTTAAATTTATTGGCAGTACTCGAATGATCATAGCCATTACGAAATAGTGCTGGTGTTATAGGAAATGGTTCCAAAGCGTCGAACCATATTTTAACTCGTCTAGAAGATCTTAAACAATGTTCATGGAATGCCATCGTAGAAGATGGCAAACTTCCTGAGATACTTTTTCGATTGCGGTCCTTTACCCATATTGAAGCCACTAAAGTTATTTGAAAAAAAAAACTTGAGGTTCACATCCCCACAATTTCGTTTAGTTTAAAACTATAAGAAAGTTATATTTAATTCATTTGGCAACAAATAGAAAGCCCAAAGACTTCAAAGTTTTCATGCTAACTAAAAAACTAATTGCTTCAGTAAAGTAAATAAAGTATGTCGTTAGAAGAAGCCTTTAGAATAGAAAAACGATCAAGAGATAATCAAAATTTACTCTTTGCATGAAGTTCGTCAAGAGACTTTACTGTATAATCGAATGAGTAACGATTAATAAGAAGTTCTTCAGCTGAATCAATAGCATCTTGAGGTGGAGGGTTGGAACTTAATTTCATAATCGCTGAATAATTCATTGGATTATCAAAATAACATTGAAAAAAATTTTTCTTCGTTATATTTCGAATATACGAGGTGCTGTCACATTCTGACAGAGCGTGCAGCACCAGTAAAACATAATGATCAATGAATCGACTACGAAGTTCACTTGCAATAGATTTAACATCAATATATGTGGTTTTTTTGTATGTATTGAAAGATTTAACCACCAGATGGTCGAGAATAATTGACATGCTAAAGCCAATAGCAAATATAACAACATCAGTACTAAAGTACAAGAAACATTGATTAACTTTTTTTTTTATACTTCGAAAAAGAAAATCGATTCTACAAAGAACTTAAATTTTTTTTTACTTACTTAGAAGATTGAATTATTAGCTGCACGTGTATCATCCTTTGAAAATTAAAACCAAGTGTTAAAAAGTCTATGTCATTCAGTTAAATCAGTCATTGATAATACTTGAAATATAGTTTCATTTGTTAATGCTGTTTGTGTTGAATCTATTGTATATTTTTCTGTTGCTTCAACATCAGTTGACGTTGTGGGTGTGGATGCTGCCATCAATAAGGCTTCCTCACACCCACACCCTCTTTGTTTATAATTTATCATGGTCATTTTAATCCATTAGTAGTTTTATTATCCATATGAAATACATATTTACTTATATGTAAAGATGATTTAATTAATAATAGACATGTTCGAGATTTCCTACATGAAATTTATTTCTGATATCATGCAAAATATTCTTTAGATACTACAATATGGATTTAAAAAGATATTTCTGTGCTTAAAAATTTATTAATACTTACATATTATATAAATTATTTTTCATCCAATGGTTTATTATATGTAATATATAATGAATTTGATTTTGATTTTAATCAAAATCAACATGATCTCTATTGTTTTGTATTGAAGATGACAAAGAAGATCTTAGTTTTTTCTCTTTTCCACTTCGATAATTATTTGACATATGTGAACTATCCTGAATTAATATTATCTTAAATATATTTAACAAATAAATTACAATTTTGTTCTGATTTGTATTAAAATGTCATAAAAGAAAAATTCTTATCTTTATCTTCTTTTACCTATGAACTACAGGGTGTTAAAAAACCTTTACGTTCCCTAGGTTCGACCTTAAGGTAAAATGATTTCACTAAGTATTTGATACCAAATTGAAGCCCATAAAAAACTGCATTTATTGGTACTAAATAGTAATAGTTATGAAGACGTTTTAATGTCGAACTTGTGAGATTTTCAGAAATTTGATATCTTTTTTGGTGTAGAAAAGTAAGATACCAGTAATTCAAATACGACATAAAATATCTAAGAAAAATGTTTTATGTCGTGTTTGAATTACTGGCACCTTACTTTTCTACACCAAAAAAGATATCAAATTTCTGAAAATCTCACAAGTTCGACATTAAAACGTCTTCATAACTATTACTATTTAGTACCAATAAATGCAGTTTTTTATGGGCTTCAATTTGGTATCAAATACTTAGTGAAATCATTTTACCTTAAGGTCGAACCTAGGGGACGTAAAGATTTTTTAACACCCTATAAATGTAATGTTTTTACTATAGTAAAAGCTGATGTCAATTATTTGAAAAATTCCTATAGAAATTTTTCAAATAAAATCGAGCATCTTTTGTCAAAGTTCAATAGATCACGTTCTGAATACAACATGAATTGAAGAAATTCATTCAATAAAAATCTTTTATAAGTTTGCATATATTCTGTACTATAAATGCTATTTATTTTGACTAATGAGAAAAATAAATAGCAATTGCCGACCAAAATCAGGCAAAGCATTTTATGTATAGAACATTAGAAACAAAAATCCTCGAAGATGTCATCCTTTTCTGTTCTTCTTGTGTGAACACTTTTAATTGACAGATACAAAGAATTGATCTGAAAAAATACTATTATAGTTAAGCTACATATTGATGAAACATCTAAAGTTGAAATAGTTAAGTAATTGTGAAGATCTATTGTATACAAGCTCATTTCACCAGTTGTACAATCAATTTTGAATGGAACCAAACTACATATCGTTTGATTTCTCTTTAAAATTGTTATCTCTATTATTGATTCTCTTTTGTCGTTTTCAATCATTTCATTCCATATAAATAGATCTATTTTATTTAGATAATATAAAACCAAAAGTACGATGAATACATGCATAAGGAAAATAGTTTTTGATATGATATTCATCGATTTGATCCACTGGATCAAAATATAGAGCAGCAAGTTTTGTAGAACTATTTCCTGTCATATATCTTGTAAAACAGTATGTCACTCTTTCGAGTGATTCATAATCAACACGAAGATGAAGATTATTTGGTAAAGACATTTTCATATTAAATAAAAATAGTTGAACATAATCATCATGAGTATAAGAAAGATCCAGTCGAGTAAGATTGGGATATTCAATAATTGATAATATTTTATTATCATTATTTGATTTTATTTGTTGTGCTTTTCGATTCATTATTGCTAATTGTTTCATAAATGGAAATGATTTCGAAGTTCGAAGAAAAAATTCATGTTCAAATGGATGTTCATCACGTAATAATACTTGAGTAACACTAGTAAACAATCCATCTCGAAAATTATTTGTTATATGATCGTAAATTTTCCACTAGGCATGCACCAAAGCCAAAACTCTTGGTTTTGGAGTATTGGTTTCGATATAGTTTTGATTTCAAAGTATTGGTTTTGATATAGTTTTGACGGTCTTGGTATTGGTTTTGATATAGCTTTGATGGTTTTGGTATTGGTTTTGATATAGTTTCGATAGTCTTGGTATTGGTTTTGATATGGTTTTGGTATCGATAGTATTGGTCTCGATCAAGTTTTGTTTTTTTTTTTGGTTTTGGTTTTGGTTTTGAGATATTATTGAAAAAACAATTATTTCGATGCAATAAATCTATAATGACTTCCTCTAAGCTGTTCTATATTTGCTAACTTGAACTAGGCTCTAACATAATATTGCTTATCGATGAAAACCATATCTCTTCTATTAATCATACGCTTATAATCATCAAAATATCGTTTCAAAAACTATCGACATTTTAATCTTAAAAGCACGGTCTGGAAAATATATTTCTGACAAGTCAAAGGAGAACTTTTTCTGATACCACCATACACAGTTTTTACAAAATTCGGGAATCAGTACCATAATGTAGACCGTTTTCCTTGATTTGAATATGTGACTCTATTTAATCATTGATATCTATAGCATCTGCAGAAACTTTTTTTATTTAATTAATATTATTTATCAAATAATCTTGTAATTCAGCTTGTTACCCACAAATTAAAAGAAAAAGAACCTACAGTTTCATAATTTTATAGTGATGTGCTTGTTCGGGTGTGTAGCATAGCATATTGGTTTTTAATAAACTATCTTGAGTGTCTACTTATCGATCAAAAAGTTGTTCCGAATGAAGTTTCTTGCATTATACACCAGATCATTCGTTACGTATGTAATCAGTATTATTATACAGTTTCAAAACAGTCGAATTGCCCTTATCAATTCTAGATAGAGAACAATATTACATCCAATATGATGGAATTCCGCAAAATTGCCTCTAAATATCTACTATGTGGATCTGATTGCGACTAGGAGTGGCACTTTAACTTTAAAAACACTTGAAAAAAAGTATTAAAGTTTAAAGTGTTTGACTTTAAACTTTAATTAAAGTAAAACACTTTAACTATAAAAAAAAGCTAAAGTTAAAGTGCTTGTGTCGTGGGTAAGAAACGACCATCCCCAGTTCTTAGGTCCTCATCTGGTGCCCTAGCAGAGGTACTTAGGTCCTCATATAACTATCCTAGTGGATGTACTTGAGTCCTTATATGAGTATCCTGGAAGGGGTACTTGGGCCCTCATACGGCTATCCTAGCGGAGGTACTTGGGTACTTATATCAGTATCCTAGGAAGGGCACTTGGGTTCTTATATATCTATCCTAGAAGGATATTCGGGCCCTTATATGGCTATCCTAGTGAAGATACTTTGGTCCTTGTATGCCTATATATAATTTACACATATTCTGAAAGAGGACCCTCAGGGCTACTAGAATATGCGTTTTTTCAAAAATTGAGTTTTTGAAGAAAAATCGACTTTCGGAGGGAGTCCCCTTAAATTTTAGTGTTGAAAATGACCCTATGAAAGGTGTCGAAAGCTTCACTGTATTACTTTTGAGAAAAATAAAATGATCGATGAACTTGTTTGTCTCATAATTTCTTTATTCAACTATATTTCATCAAATAATGTCAATATTTTAAAATTGTATTAAACAGTTTTGAAATCCGAAATATAGTCATGTTCGCAAATGAGAAGATACGTCACGAACATATCGAATCGCAACAGTATCAAGAGTGAAACTATGTTCGTCATTGAATAGGCCATACGATGGAAGAATAATCATACGTTATTATATACTTAAATACAATTTAATTGCTATGTAGGTGCACTACTTGGATATAAAGAAAGAAGAAAAAAAGTAACATTATGGTATATGAAATATTGTGATATCAATAAACTAATATCAGAAGTAAAGGAAAACTTGACTTTGTCATCTGAATGAAGATTGAAATAGAATTCTAAATATTGTTTTTTATTCAAATATTGAATTGTATGTTTATTATTAAGATTGATTCCATAAATGCAGCGCGTACTTGTTATGTTTGGAATAATATTAGTCTTATTCAAATCTATTCTTTGCCAATATGTCTATGAACTTGATGACGATGGTGCTCATGGTGTACGCCTATCTGGTAATAACCAATTTGCTATCACTGCAGTCAATAGTCATGGATACTATTATATTATGCCAGCTCCATATTCAAATGAAAAGTATTGTGATATTCGATATCCGGATCCAGACGAATATGTTTATAGTTTGGCAGTCATTTTTGATCCTGATTATCCCTATTCAGATCAATTTTTTACATTTGTACAAGTGACAGAAAGTATGCAAACAACCGACGTATTCCTTAGCATAATTCATATAAATAAATCAATCTGTGGTGAGTCACTCTTTTTCTAAGGAGGCGTTTTTCATATAACTGTGTTCAACTTAGATGAGTATTCCTATATGACTGAAGGATATGGAATAGATCGAACTCGCCTATGGTCGGGCACCCACCAACAATTCATGTTACTCAAAGTTGCACCTTCTCAAAAATATGCATACGTATTAGCCGATTCATTTGTACTTTCATTTAATATTGTCAATAATTCGATTGTCGAGTTGATTAATATGACCACATTTTTGCCTATAGGATCCTTTTTTCCACACGCACTAGATGTTACAGATATATGGGCTATTGTTGCTGGATTCTATGTTTCGCAATACAGTACTAATATGGCCGAATATAAGGCTCTTCTCATTACACTTCATCCATTAGAAATAATCGGTGCTGTAGATCTTACAGATTATTATCCGCAAAACTTAGCTGTTGCTAACACCTACAACCGGCCTAACGATATGTCGATAGCGGTGAATACCGTACGTCAAATGGCTATTGTGGGTGTACCGATACATGATAGAGTTTTGCTCCTTAGCGTCAATATAAATGCTACAGTAAGGGACAGGCTTAACCTGACACGCGTAATAATTGCGTCGCAACTCAATATTGGTTATGGTCGCTCAGTCGCATGGATAAATGATAGAACAGTAGCCATTTCTGCTCTTGATGTTCCCGATCAATCTTGGTGTCGATCAGAAGTGTATGTATTTGATGTTGATACAGATTTCAACAAACCACTGTTTGTATTTCCCAACCATCAACAAACACTTAGAATGGTACCACTACCTCTATTTTTGTATATCGTCTCCTGGTCAGGTAATTTGCTTTTGTTAACCGACCAGCTACGCGTACTTCTTGTACCGTCAAGACCAGCCGGATTCTACTCCGCCTGGTATGAGAACGATAAAACTTTGATTTTGATATTTACTAAATTACCTTGTCTTGCTGGTACGTTCAAGAATGAGTCGAGCTTTGGACCATGCACTGTATGTCCACCACAAACGAAGAATCCAGGTAACCAACCATGTGCAAGCTGCATTCCTTGTTTACTTGATTCCTTCTGTCCGATGGCCTCCGTTGATGATAGTGTTACACTTTATTCTTATCCTTCCTACAGTCAAACATTTGCTTATCCAGATACATCTGATATGAATAATTATGATGATCTTCTCATACAGAATATATTCTACATTGGTAAATCAACTAGTTGTCTCATCACTACGCCTATGTTTTGGACTCTACTTATCATTGGATTATGTTTTATCGTTTGGCTTATCATGATTCTTATTAAAAAGTATCGATGTGAAAAAGTCAACCATCATCGTAATACTGCTAAACAATTCTTTAAGGGAATAAATATTATTACTGAAGATGAACAATGGATTGGTGGATTACTTTCATTTGCTACCATTGTACTGTTTTGTTTTGCCTTATGGTTTGCCACCAATTATATAAAACTTTATCCAATGGAAACATCCAGTTATGCTCGTGGTTCGTGCGATGATGCCTCATATAATGCTCTATTTGACAATGCACTTCAATTACCATTGTCAAATCCGGATGGCACTCGATGGCCTATTTTTGATATGTTAGATGAGCAACCATTTACTATGACATTAAATTTAGTTAATACACGAGCTTATTGTTCGAATATTAGTTTTCAACAAAATCGACCAGGTGTCAATTACTTGCGTCTACCAATGACCACATGTATACTCCAACCCGATAATATAACCCGATCAGTAAGTGTCGCTTTGCCGGCACATCGAATAAATGTACAGTTAAACATCACTGGACCTTATTTTGTTGGTGGATTTCGTTTGTGTCTTCATGGTCCTGGTCTTATAAAAGGTTTCAATAAACTGCATGGTTTGGACATGTGCCAATTCTTTTTCACACCGAATCAGACACTAGCACGTGCCGCTACATTGTCCGTTGTGTTTATTAAAGTTGTCAATCAAACAAAACCTTTGCATGTCGGTGACCTATCTCAATATGATGGTCGGTGGGCAGCAATATTTGCTGAAAATTCACTTTCAGATGAGATGATCTATGAACAAGATGGTACCTATATTCGATATATGGTTCCACGTACAATATTAACAATAACATTCAGTGAACAGTCATTTTTTCTTCAGAATAACCAAAAACCTGTCGTTCGTATTGCCGAACTTGCCTTTCATACTTTACTTTTCTGTACTCTTGTCATCGAATTATTTGCTTTGACTTTTCTCGTCTTAAAATTAATCAGTAAACCTTTTATTCATCTCATTGGTTGCTGTTGGAGACGATCAGACAATCAATCGTTCAAACTTCCAACAATATTATCGAAAAAAAAATATGCATAAAGAGAATTCGTCTGGTATGATCAATCATAGATTAAGATCATTTGAATTACGCCGAAAACTTCGTACGTTAAGACGACAAAAACGCAAACAAAAAAATGAAAAAACCACGCATGAGACGGTTTGTGAACCATCAAATTTCGCGATTGAAAGCAGTACTTTCTAAACAAGTAAACCAAATCATTTTTTCATTTTTTTTCTTCTAAAATAAAATTATCGAAGCTTTTAAATTAATCTTCTCTTGTTCTGCCTGAATAAAATAAATTCTACTTAGAAGATACCCAACCTTATGAGGTTTGGGTGTGATTTTGTGTCTTCTCTTCAATGGCATCCATACCACCCACACCCCACACCCCCACACCCTTACTTTATTAAAAGAAAACATTTTCTTTTAATAAGTGTCTTTGTTCCTTTCTTTTGCTCTCCTTCTTTGTACTATCTATCTATATATTCTTTTGATTGTCTTGTAATTTCATTTCATTTCTTTTTGGCTGATGATGTTATGAGTTCATAACGAAACGTCTCAAAAATAAAATGATTAAAACGGTATCGATTATTCTCTTATTCATATTAAAATGTTTTCACCGTATTAACAAAAGAAAATCTATTTAAATTTATTATCTATACCATTTTGCATGCTACACCGATTTCCAGAGTAAAAGAAAACACAACTTGAACGATATAAATATAGAATAAGCTGAGTAAGTTGAATAAGGTTTTTGTGAAATACAATCTGGAAGAAGTTTTGAAGTATGAGAGTAGAAATTTGAAATCTCCTAGAGATGTGATAGATATAGCCACAGAACTAAATTCTTTCGTGAATTTATTATGAAAGAAGATTCAATTTAAGATACCCATCTTAGTTCTCTTTCCAAACTCACTATAGCGTAGTAGAAATGTGTAGGATAAACTTTGCTCGCACACTGCACCATAACTGAGAGAATTTTTCGAATCCTAACCTTCACATCTCTATAACATAGTATAAAAAAACATATTTCATCGTGGACATATCAATACGCTTTAACTTCTAAACTGAAGCATATGTTGCACAGCCATTGGATTTACAATATATGCAGATCAATTGTGTTTAACATTTGAATCATACAAAGATTGCGCTAACAGTTTATGTTTTGTTTGGAATATATTCAACAAAAAAACAAACTTTTTTTTTACTAAAGAATGAAGAAGAAAAACAACTATATGCACAACAAATTCATGAATGCGAACAAGTCATTTCAACTTTAATCAATGATTCAATTAAAAAGTAAGATTTTATTTCTATGAAATTTTTTATTCTATATTTAAGAAAAAGTAATTCTTATTATTCCTGTCGTTGTTATGATTTTGATCTTCTTTCATCAACTATGGAACAGCGTTTTAGTCTAGAAGATATGGGAACTAATCAAACTGAATCTTGTTATTCTTGCTTTAATTATTTTGTTTATACTATAAAATTGCATCTGACGGGTGGGCCATAAAGAGGGTGGGGTGTGGGGGTGTGGGTGTCAGTGTTGCCGAAGATGGAACACCCATACACACCCACACCCTCACACGTAGTAACGAAAAATATTCCATCAATCTAACATACAACGAAATAAAAGCAAACAATTATATCGTTTTACTTCTACGTCTATGCAGATAGAAAAGAATTGATTGAGATGTATTCAAAACTTTTATGTTGTAAAAAACAAACCAACAGATTTACAAGTATGACTTGAAAAGAAGATCTTAAATTTGCAGAAGTAAAAAAAGGAACAGAAATAGTTTTAAAAAAATCTATAACTACATCACAGAGCAGCAATGGAAAGAAGTTCGCTTGAGCTAAAGTGCGTGTGTAAGAGCTTTGTTTACTCGTTCTATTCGTCATCACTCGTGGTTCTGCTTCCTTTCATCGTCACAAGGTTTATTACCACTGTTCCTGATAGAATAAAGAAAAAAAAATAGAGACAAAAAATAATCCCCGATTATAATACTTGTCAGTTCAAAACTTTTTCTCTTCATTTTCAAGTACTTCTGCATAATTTGTATACCGTCTATAAAGCTATCTATCAAAGACATGCGGATAATATAGTAACAAGTAAAAAAAGACATTTGACAAAGCAACATTAACGCCAACTACAATTTTGGCAGTAGTGTTGAAAACATATATATTCGAATCGATCGTGCTTTTATTGATTACACTTCAATTCAATTTACGAAGAAACAATCTGAACCAATATCTACTGCTTGAAATTATTTTGATTGTACAAGGACACCTTGGTGAAGCTAGGAAAAGTCTAGCAGTACCCGTTGCCCAAGGTCTTTGATCCTGAGTTATGATTGTTTTACTGAGTTTCTTTTTTTGATTTGGTTTGGCTCATACATAGGCATAATGATCTATAGAATATTTGGCAAGTTTCAGCCAAAAAGAATTCTCTTTTCTTGAGTTACTAAATTTACAAGTGAACTGAATTTTTGTATGATGCTTGGAACAAGCAATTATTTTTGAGCAATGTGATATATCAACCAAAGAACACCATTTAAGTGTGCAACTTTTAGGATATTCTATATGTTATTTGACCAATCTATAAGCATGGTTTTTGAAGTTTTGAATACGCATCTAAAGTTGTCTAAAAGCTGATGAAGACGAATCTATTAAGAGTTTTCTAGTCTTGCCAATATGAACTTAACTGGAAGGCTTTAGTTCGAGTGATTCTCTCATTAGTATTTTACAACTATTCTATTCTTCAGTTAGTAGATCCTTTTCTATCAATTTGTTCACAGTAAATGAATGTTGCAAAACTTTCTAATAGTATCTATAATAGACATTG
>CAJNOL010004433.1:0-15594 GCA_905250125.1 Rotaria sordida | reverse complement strand
CACATCTACGTCTCACACCCACGCCTATCCCACATCTACGTCTCACATCCACACCCTCTATCAAAGGGTGAAATCAGATACACGATATCTGCTACCATTTGTTGAGAAGTTGAAAAATACTGATTTTTCTCCATGGGTCGTAGAAAACTCGAAGAGTAACTACAACCTGGATTGGCCCAGGAAGCATTCCAGGTGCTTTCGTTCGTATTTGAAGTAGAGTTCGACGTACTCTATCGAACGGTGAAACTAGATTTACGATATGTCGAACCATATTCTCACGAAATGGAAAATACAGGTTGTTCTGCGTAAGCCATCGGGAACTCGGCGAGTAATTTCAGTAGCGTTTCTCCTAGGACGGGTTCCATGTCTCTTTCTCGGTGTCAGTAGGTAGAGTATATTTTATTTCATGTGAAACATGAATGAGAGTACGTGGAACGCTTCCTGGGCGAATCAGGGCTGGAACTACTCCTCATGTTTCCTAGGATCCATGGGAAAAAATCTGCATTTCTCAACTTCTGAACGAATGGTTTCCGATGTCGGTAATCTCATCTCACCATTCGATAGTGCACGTTGAATTCTACTTGGAACACGAACGGAAATGCGTGAAACACTTCCTGGGGTAATTCGGGCTGCAATCACTCCACAGATTCCGTGGGACTCGTTGGGAAGAACCAGTATTTTTTAACTTGTGAATGAATGGTTGTAGATATCGTAAAGCTACTTTTACCATTCGATACAGCACATTGAATTCTACTTGAAACACAAATGAGAACGCCAGGAATGCTTCCTGAACGAATCTGGCCCGGAATTATTTCCCAGGTTCTCTAGTACTCATAGAGAAAAAAATAAGTATTTTTCAACTTTTGAACGAATGGTTTAAGGGAAAGCCCCCTCAGAAATAAACTTTTTTATTTTTCAATGGAATTCAATCAAAATTTCAGAAAAAATTAGTCTTGGTTGTAATAAATTATGGTTAAAAATATCTCCCCAAATCTGCGAGCCATTCACGAGTTATAGTCAATTCATTGGTCAAAAATACCTTTTACGCGGGGAAGATTTTCAACATGAGAATTTGAACTAAGCATGTCGAGGTGGTTTTTAAATTGTAGAGTACCCGTAGAGCTAGATCCTAATAGAGCCCGATTTTTTAATTTCCCGTTATTTGCTTTTTAGAAACACTTTTCTCAAAAGTTCTCAAACTCGTGGCCAAAAAATTACTGATTAGAATCAAAGATCTAAGCTTTCTATTTAAACAATGGAGAAATTCAGAATTGGGCTTTATTAGGATCTAACCCCAAGTGTCTACTATACAAAAAAAAAAACCATTACAACTTTTTGTATTGAGTCGTTATTGAGAAAGGTTCCCCCGCGTAAACGGTATCCTTGAAAAAACTGATTTTGAGAAAAATGGAAAATAAGTTTTTAAGAATTTTGTGTTTTTCAATATGGAGGTTGAGAAAAACCTACGTAGTATCCTTAAGTCTCATCATAAACTCAATCAACTATAGTACATTCTAGAGTAGATACTTTGCTCTATCTAATAAGCTATAAATCACAAAATTGATTGTTTTTGAGGGAGACTTCTCCTTAAGTAAAGCTCGCCTCTGATGTTTTTTTGACCTTGATACATACATAAATACATAGACACAAACGCATTTTATTTCATATGACCCTCCCTACAGTCGAGGAAATGTAGAAAAAAATATCGATAAAGCGAATTTGGTTTGAATAATCGATTATTACTTTCATCATGTCCAAATGAGAACGGTCTGAAAGTTCGAGAATGTTTATAAGTTTGTAGTGCTTGTATTTCATCTAAGAGAATTTTTCATAGTCTCGAAAATTGAAACTGCATTAAGATACAAGGTTACAAGTATATGATATAAATTTTCTTTTCACAACGTCAATCTTTAATCTATTTCTGAGAGGTATTTATTTACGTCAGTATACCAAATACGATCTCTATTCGTGTTAAGTTTATAACATAGTTCACAAAAACGAAACGGCTCCACATCATAACTTAGATAACGTGTTTCATAATTAATTCTCCATTTATGATACTTTTCATACTCATTTTGATTTGTTCCCACATCATTTAAATGTTTGGCTAATGTTCGAGGATCACTAAAGTCATTTGCATAAATAAATGAATTAGGTGGAGCAACTCGTTCATAGCTTCGACGTTTTGGACCACGAACAATAGGTATTACGCCATGAGATAACGATCGCCAAAATTTCTCAGTGATATAATCACGTCTCAATGTGGTCGATTCAAAAGCCAAGTAAAACTTTGACTTAGAGAGTTTTTCAAGTTCACACTGAGAATGACGAGCACACTGTTGAGAATCATTTGTTTGATTGACAACACACTTTCCAAAAGCAGAGATAGGAAAATGTTCTTTGAGTTGTGCATAATTCTCAAGACGTGTCTTTGGACCACAATTACTAACAAACCTAAAAATAGTACAGTAAATTATACTATTGATCGTTACAAAGTTAACAATTATATAATATTACTTACCAAAGAGCTTCATTGTGTCGGTTTTTGTAATTTTCATTGATCCATTTCCTGAATACTACTTGATTCATGGGCACATTTCTCACAAGGGTAATTCCATAAGCTGCGACACTAACTTCTGAATCCAAGCGAAAACTAATTGTCCAGTTAAATAGAAATTTACTGTAGATCCGTGAGCGTGGACCCGGTTCATCGTGCCATAGCAACCATATTTGATTCGAAGTTCGATGTTGACTCAGATTGAATAGTCTTTCATAATTCAAATTACCATAAAGCATTAGTATAGCGTCAGCTCTATGAATCAAAGAGGGATTGCATGTAAATTCACAATTTCGAAAGGGACAAGTCGATCCATAAACCAATGCACTGTTTTGTTTTCGACAAAATTGACGATGTCTTGTATATTCGTAAATTAAAAAGGACGTTTTGTTAGATGGCTTTTGAAATGTATTACGAAGTATTGTCTTAAAAGGAGACTGCCTCATCAGCTGTTCCTTGTGTTCCAAATATCGTAAAATACTTTGCTCTGTTCGTCTATCGAATGGAAATGACGCATAGGAAATGTCTAGTTGTCTAGGAGTTTCATCTCTTCTTTGTCGAACTTTTGGATAACCCATAAATAACAAGCTGTTAATTGTTACAAAAAGACAAATACAGCTCAGATTCTTGAGACATTGTTTAATAGAAAATAGTCGAACCATCAATACTTATCTTTCAGGTATATCTTAAGTTTCCTTTTTATTGACACGAAGTTGATTGGTTGAAATTGATAAAGTCACTTTTAATATAAAAACCTCATTGATGCAATCATTGCCATGTGATTGATATTGTTCAGCAAAACAATCTATATAACAACGGTCTAACGATGAATAACTATAAAAAAAGTGACCATATCAAAGATGGATCATACGATTTACTTTCCACGGAAATATTTTCAGTGTTAATTGGATTTTTTTTCATAAAAAATTATGATTTCTGACGCTGAAGATTTACTTTCCGTTGATTATATAAAAATAATTTACCAGTTAACGATTTTTTCATACGAGTATTTACTTTCCATTCATTAGTTAGACGAAATGAAATGAATAGATCAGTCATATGACTGATCCACTCATTTCATTTCGTCAAACTAATGAACGGAAAGTAAATATTCACACGAAAAAATCGTTAATTAGTAAATTATTTTTTATGTAATCAACGGAAAGTAATTTCGCGGAAAGTAAATCGTTCACCCATCAAAAACGTGTACGAATTCTCTTTTCACGTCAGCAGCAGATTACTTTTTCTTCTTTACGTATGTGAGATCGAAGCAAATAAAACGAAAAGTATATGTGTTTTATCGGCAGTAAATTTATTCTGTAAACTAATATGCCGTTGTACTTCATCACCGACTATGTTTTTTTCTTCTAGTCTACGACATAAAGTAATGGATTAAGGTGAAAAATGATCTCTTAATTTACAAAGGATAGTTGTACATATCAACTAATATTGGTTTCAAAATAAAAAAGAGTGAGTATTTTTAGAATAACTTTTGATAGGAACAAGATAGGGAGCTGCGGTTCTCACCATTGGAAAGAGGCGATGAAACTGCATCGATTCGTATATTTCAGATTTTTTCTGACAAGTATTTTAAAGGTCTTCCCAAGAAGTTTTTTAAAAACTCAAAGATTTTAGACGTAGAAGAAATTGATTTTTTATTAAAAACTAAGAAAAAAAAGGATTTTCTCGTTAAAAATTGACCGACAACACGCAGTAACGTGTTCATAACTCATGATTAGCTAAAGATAATAACGTCGGGCTTGTATAGCTGATAGGTCTTTAGTTAGTGATTCTAGTGCCCTCCTGAAAATTAAAAGTCCATAATATTTACATTATATAACGCTTTGTCTTTTGAAAACATGTCGAAGAACCCTTAAAATACTTGTCAGAAAAAAATCTGAAATATACGAATCGATCCAGTTTCATCGCCTCTTTCCAACGGTGAGGACCGCAGCCCCTTATCTTGTTCCTATCAAAAGTTATTCTAAAAATACTCACCCTTTTTTTATTTTGAAACCGATATTAGTTGAAAAAAATCAACTAAAAGTCTAATGCAAAAGAGTGACATCATTAGAAAGAGCTCAAAAACTGAGCATTATTCTAGAATATTAGCGCGTGGAATGATGTAGTCCCAAGCAAAAGTTTTTAGAATACTATTGTTTGCAACAACAATTTTTTGTTGTTCTGCTATATTTCTTTTCTTCGTTCTGTCAGCTGCAATGACATATATGTGCACGGGTATTACTAATTTATGCAAACAGCACAAACACCCAACTTTGTAAAACCGTATATCAGTCATCGTGACAAACACCCACATCTTGGAGAGTTATGCACACAAACACCGACAAACACCCACTTTGCAGGAGTCCTAGAAAAAATAAACCGTCAACAAAGACCAAAAAATGACCCCTCTCAACACAAACACCCAGGATTTCTCTAATGGTCCACACAAACATCCCAACGTGCCTTGACAAACACCCACAGAACTTCATAAGCTACATTCTGACACGAATAAGTGCCATCCTCGAAATACTTTTCTTGACAAACTTTCCTGTGGAAACATATAAGACCGATTCAAATATGTCTATAGACATCTACTAACACCCAGGATCTCTCTTATGCTCCACATAAACACACCAAGTTGTCTTGACAAACACTCACAGAACTCAATAATCTACATTCTGACACGAATAAGTGCTATCCCTGAATAACTTTTCTTGATAAACTTTTCTCTAGAAACATCTCTTAATATAAAGAAAATCCTCGAAAATAACTAAAAATGCATGAAAACAAGAGAAAAAATATAAAAAAATTTGGTAATATTGAGTTAGATTATATAAACAACTTAATAGATCCAAATTAGATTTTCTGACAACACTAGAAAACTATGATTCAATCTCTGACATATAATTTGAAATACCTTCGTATGTGTTGAATTCTACGAGCACTTAAAAAATGATGAAAACACCTGAAAACAGATAATAAAATTCAATAGAAATTGTATGAACATTTAATAGTAGTCAATTTATATCCCACAACATTAATAAAATACGCAGATATTTCTTAATGTAGAGTCGCATAATATTCAAAACACTTTTATGTGTAGTTCTCCCTTAGAGAGAACTAAAAATAAGCGAAATACTCCGAAATATTTAATTTGTTCTCTATAAAGATCTTCAAAACTGGAGATTTAAGAGTATGCAAAAATGCCACTGGTGTATATTGGTGTTGGATAAAAGAAGATTAACTGGATGGTGTGGGTTTGAATATAGAAAAGATCGCACCCACACCCACCCAACTTTGAACAAGCAGTACTGACAGCTGAGAAAAGCATGAGCATTTTCAGCTATTGAAAGTCAACCACTTTGTTAGTCCGCAGCGCGACAACAAATGATGTTTTTGTTGCCCTATATATCATACGATGCAAAAATATTGGCACAAAATGTTGATCTTTTTTCTCTTGGATAGAAGATTGCTGAAATAAAACCTTTTTTTGTCAAACGATAGAGCTTTTTCTCCTCTTTCAAATCATGTATAAGTTATTCCCATAAAAAGTTCGTAAACGGAATGGCACAGTAAAAAAAAAGAGAGTACCTTCAAAAAAAATTCGCGCTCTTTGCGGAACTTGGAAATACGGTACAAAATATTGATTCGTATGTCTCTTGAATAACTCTTCAATAAGTCTTGAAAAGAAAATTTTCTCCTTTTTCGAATAGTGTATGGTTTATATTTGTCATATATTCGTAAATGAAATGAGACGAAGAAGAGAAATACTTGTGCAATAAATTTGCAATTTTGATATAAATTCGTCAAAAACATATTGTTAGATAATAATTAATTCAAATTCTGTGTATTCATTAAAAAGCCCTTGTGAAATGGTGCTTACTGCTAGACGATAGTTAATTGTACTTAACTGCCATCTACTAGATGTTCTTGACGAATTAATATAAAAATTGTAAATTTATTGTGCATATGTATGAAACACGTATATAGTGATTGACACTTTGTGCCATTCTTTTATAGAAAAAAGTGCGGATTTCTTTTTTGAGGGTGTCTCTTTTTTTGTTGCATCGTTCTGTTTACAAACGTTTAATGAAAATAACTTATATATGATTTGAAAGAGAAGAAAAAGCTCTGTGTTTTAGTAAAAAAATGTTTTCTTTCAGTACTTTTCTATCCAGAAGATAAAGACATAAACATGCTGTGCCATTACTTTTGGATCGCAAATACTTCAACAATATAAGCATCTGTCCTTTAATTAATATGACTCCGGCACTTTTTCAATTATAAGTTTAAATATATCATCCAACAAATATTATGTTATATACCTTTCATGTTTTGTTTCTATTGAATATCTATTTTTGGATAAACAGATATCATTGCTGTACTATTTATTTTTAAATATAATCTATTTAGTTTGATTTAATTTATCTATCGACATATCCAACTGTAGAATAATCTGTTAAAATTGAACAGTTCATTCAAATCTTTTGCACATGAACACTTTATTATTAATGTTAAAAAAGACAAAGCATGTGTTGTTATAATTATCAGAATTTTTAAAAACAACTACGCAAAAATGCTAGGTATTTACCAAGAACAAATGACCTGATTTTTAAGTTATCATATATTTACATCATGCTCAAAATTCTTAATGATATTCATATATAATAAAAGAGAAGAAAAAACCAACGCAAAAGATCAAAACCTACATTAGAAATTTATACATAGAGTCATTACTCTATTCAATTTTCACTATATTGAGAAACATAAAATGTTTCATATGATAGTTCTTTTCAATATGATTCTCTTACATTTTACTGCAGCTACACCTCAAATAAATCTTCATTATGCAGATTGGATAAAAGAAAATGAAAGTCATAATGGGCTGCAACATGATTGTTTACGTGTTCTTGCTTCGAACGATGAAACCAGTATTAGTCGTGAAATTACATCTTATTGTATGAGTGAATTGCCATCGAAATCTCACATCATCGAAAATGATAATATTTTTCCAAATTTTACTTTTGCTGAACTTTACAAACTAAATATAACAAGTGAACATTTATATCATTGGTCAGCACCAATGGATATAGCGGAAGATTATCAATACTATTTAAATCAATTATCTATATCGAATAATATAATATATTTAGCATCACAAGTATTCTATAATTGTACATTACCAAGATTTGGTTCTATGTGTCAATATGAAATTATTTATTATCGACCAAATCATTCATCATTATATGACATTATTCATGCCTATTATAGTACACATACATATAATCCAACTAATTTAACCTGTTATACTCATTTACAATGTAATCGTGGCAATTTTCCAGCATGTTTAGATTGGAGTGAAATTTGTGATGGACAAGTACATTGTCTCGATGGTGAATATGATGAAGAACAATGTTGGCAAATTGAAATGAATGAATGTAATGATGATGAATATCGATGTAGGAATGGACAATGTATACCAAAAGAATTCTTTCGAGATGATAATCAAATTCCTGATTGTCTTGATGGTTCTGACATAATTTCAATGTTAACATATGGAGTTATCGATTGTAATACTGCTAAACCATCATTTATTTGTGAAGATCTCATATGTACGCTTAAAAACTTTCTGACAAGTTCATGTACGTTTGAGCGAATTCGTCTGCTATGGAAAGCGATTTATTCTATCAAAGATGAATCGATTTCGGAAGAATGTTGGGCAAGTATTGGATGCTCGTTCCGAGTACCAGGTTTTGAAAAGTCATTTTGTCAGAAGATTTGTGATTTAGTACCATGTACAGAGATAATTAACAATACTTGTCCGGATATGTTTTATTTGCCGAATGTTCCAATTTTCTTTGGTGATGTTTATGCTGCAGCTAGAAAAAGTGAGTTATTACAGAATCCCTATGCACTTTGTCCGTCACTTTATATATGCTATAACAATTCTCGTTATGATGGATATTTCATTAACCAATCAAAGATTTTTTTCAATAATCGTACATGTTTTTCTGATCCTTCGGACTCGCAGTGCAAATTTTGGCCTTGGCCACTTTTATGGTCTCCTATCAATCAAGAATATCTAGTAGAACTGTACAATGGCTTAAAGAGATTCAGTATAATTATTAACTATAATTCTACAATTTGTAATCGATCAAACAAATATCAATGTGCAAATTCGTCGAAATGTATATCTATTAGTCGTCTTATGAATGCTGTGCATGACTGTCCTGAATCAGATGACGAAGATATTTCGAAAATCAATCATATTAATTTAACACATCCTTTCAACAACTATTTTAAATGCGAATTAGTTAATAAGTATATCGAACAATTTCGTTTTCAAAATCGACATTGTGATTGTTTAGTACAAGACTATCATTTTTGTGAAGATGAAGATTTACATATTTACTTTGTAAGAAAAAATATTTCATTTCAAACTATTTGTGATCGATTTACTGAATTAGTTCCCATTACTATTAAAGATAAAAATGAGACTGACGAAACAGAATGCGAACAATGGTCTTGTAATAATATATATACTCGTTGCGATGGTGTATGGAATTGTCCACGTGGTGAAGATGAAATTGGTTGCGATTTATCAGCAACATTTAATTGTCCTTCAGGTCATCATCAATGTATTTCGTTTCTCACGAATAAATTTACATGTCTACGTATTGATAAAGCAAATGATGGCAATATTGATTGTGTTGGGGCTACTGATGAGCCATCGTTATGTCAACCAAAATATGAAGTATATCTTTACGATAATTTTTATTGTAGGCAATCAAATGTGTCTGGTTGTCATAGTAATAGAATTGTTTGCGATGCTTCAAAAGACTGCGATCATGGAGATGATGAGAACTTCTGTGTAACGAATCGAACTTCTAACCAACGTTTTGGTATATGTCATACGATTCATAAATCTATCCGTTCTGATGTTGAACAATTTCTTTGCGAAGAAACAAAACACAAGACAAAAGAACAAATTAAATATTTTTCATTGAATGGACTGGACATGTCGGTTGAACATCAGCCAAAGACTATGACAAAACCGATATCATCAATTTCATCTGTAAATGAAATATTTCATCTACCTGAACTTCAATGTCATCGTGGTTTTGACTTACGTTTCTGGTTAAGCAATCGAGAGAACATAACACGAACTATATGTCTCTGTCCGCCCAGTTTCTATGGTGATATGTGTCAATATCAAAATCAACGAGTCAGTTTGACCATTCAATTTCGAGCATTATCAGATTCTTTTTCAACAGTATTTACAATAATTGTTGCACTTATTGATGATAGTGAACAAAGAACTATTCATTCATATGAAAAATTAACTTATCTATCGATTAGAGATTGTAAAGTTAAATTTAACATTTATTTACTCTACTCGACTCGACCAAAAAATCAAACGAAGAATTATGCAATACATATTGATATATATGAAAAACTTTCATTAAACTATCGAGGAAGTTTTCTATTTCCAATAAAGTTTCCATTTTTACCTGTTCATCGATTGCCATATTTAGTTGATATTCCTCGAAAAGAAAAAAGTCAAATTTGTTCGAATTCAAAATGTGTTCATGGTAAATGTATCATATATTCAAATAATCCACAACACGGTAGTTTTTGTCAATGTAATCGAGGATGGTCTGGACAATATTGTACTATTTCACATATTTCCATGTGCTCATCAGATTCAATATTTATTGGTGTTTCGGCCTACAATAGATCTATATGTGCTTGTCCTATTAATAAATTTGGTGATCGTTGTCTTCTAGTGAATAACATTTGTCAAACAGATAGTAAAAATCAAAAATGTGAAAATGGTGGTCAATGTATTCCTACTGATGAATATACAATATCGAATAAAACATTTACTTGTATTTGTCCAAAAGGTTATAGTGGAGATCGATGTGAACTAGTTCATAATAAAATTATTTTATCATTTGGAAAAGATATTGTTTTATCTCAATCGATATTTATTCATTTCATAGAAATTATTAATAATAATATACCTGGTAGAACGACTACTTTTCGAACAATACCTCTTCAACAAAATTCACTTACCATATACCGGTCACAACCATTTCATCTTATTTTTATCGAACTCTTGAATAAATTTTATTATTTAGCTCTTATTCAAACAAACTATCAACGATCAATAACAACTACTACAACAATTAAATCATCAAATCGTTGTCCACACATAAATGAATTATTCAATGAAACATTTGTACAAATGCATATTCTTCGCCGTATTAAATATTATCATCTACCATGTCAAAAATATTCATCAAATCTTTCTTGTTTCTATGATGATCGTTATATTTGTTTATGTTATGATTATGAACAACAACAACGTTTAGCCAACTGTTTTGATTTTAATCATGATATGAAATTTGATTGTTTAGGTCAAAGTGTCTGTGAAAATGGAGGACAATGTTTTCAAGACATGCCGGATTGTCCACAAAGATCAATGTGTATTTGTCCAACATGTTTTTATGGAGAACGATGTCAATTTACTTCAAGTGGATTCGGTTTATCTCTTGATCCTATCATAGGATATCATATTCAACCACGAATTAGTCTTTTTTATCAGCCAACGATTGTAAAAGTTAGCTTAGTGGTCACTATCATCTTTATGATAGCTGGATTTATTAATGGAATTTTAGCTTTAATCACATTCAATAATAAAAAAATATGTGAAACTGGTTGTGGTTTATATTTATTAGGTTCAACAATAACTACTTTACTCACAACGTTTATGTTTGGACTAAAATTTTCGATATTTCTTCTTACACAAATGACGTTTATATCAAATCGGGTATTTTTAAAAATTCAATGTTTATCACTTGATTTTATTTTACGAGTGTGTCTTAATATGGATCAATGGCTAAATGCATGTGTAGCTATAGAACGAGCAGTTACAATAATAAAAGCAGCTCGTTTTCGAAAGAAGAAAAGTAAACAAATAGCAAAAATTGTGATCGTTTTGCTTTTAATATTTATGATTAGTACTTCAATATATGAACCATTTTATCGACGTTTAATAGATGAAGAAAATGAAGATATTAAACGAACATGGTGTATTGTTACTTATTCATCTCATTTGAAAACATTTAATTCAATTGTTCATTCGTTTCACTTTTTTGTTCCATTTATTCTTAATCTAATATCAGCTATAATTCTCATAACAAAAAAATCTCATCAACAATCAAAAGTTCGAAGAAATATACGTTTCATAGAAGCTTTCAAAAAACAAATTCTACAACATAAACATTTATTTACTGCTCCAGTTGCATTAGTTATTCTTGCAGTACCACGTTTAATTTTATCATTTGTATTAAAATGTATGACATCAACAAACGATTCATGGTTATTTCTTATTGGATATTTCATTTCATTTATTCCACCTATGCTTACATTTGTGGTGTTTATAATACCATCAACATTTTATATAGAGCAATTTCATCGATCTCTCGCTGTTTATCGAATAAAAATAGGGCGACAACTTAAATATATTTCATAAAAGTAAGTAATATGATTTCATTGTTAAAGATATGTTTTGAGTCGATTTCTATTCGCTCTATTTCGGTTTATTAATTTATTATTTTACATTGCTGGTGTCAATTTGTGAAAAGAATCAATGGAGTTGAGTGTTTTAGTGTTATTACTAGATTTTTCATACTTTTAAATTAGTAAAGGTCTCACGTCTATGAAAAAAGATGATTAAAACCTTTCATATCTTAAATTTGTGCAGCACACAGTCTTGTTCGAGATGAATTGAACGCGTTCTATATACGAGACAGGGATTACTTTCATTGATGCTGTCGAGCATTTCTTTTCAATAAAAGATTTTGCTTAAAAATGAAGAAAATGTACTTATCAAGAATCAAATTTCTGTTATAATATTTGGTTTTTATCATATAGAATATATATATATATTATTTCTTCTTCAGATGATTCATTCGTATATCATATGAAAGTAAAAAAGTTTAAACAATTTTATTGTTGTGAACATGGCTTTTTTTCATGTGCTATATTTCTCTTGCTGCTTCATTTATTCTTCTTCAATAATCATAAATAAATATTAATTTAACCTTACATTGTTGTACGAATTACATTTTCTAATTCAGAAGATTGAAATTCATTGAGAGAACTTATTTTTGTAGAAATGTTTGTTTTTTGTCAAACACTAAAGTTTATATTATTGTGTGATGGCTAGAGATCTGCGGGATAGTCTCGAAAAATTTTCGGAATGGGACTCGGAACAATGATGGAGGGCGTGAGTATTCTTTTCTTACACACCCACACCGATACCCTCAATGCTGGATTAGCATAAAAAAGAATAGGTCTATAATTTGATCGCAGTACTGAACATCGGTTATGCACATCGCTACTTTTTAGGACTGTCCCATATTATTTCATGGAAAAAGTTGATTTTATCTAGTTGATTTTTTATTTCAATCTATTTTGATCCATCCAATTAACAGCAAAATCGACTAATAAATATTGTTTCATCAATCGACATTCAGCCAGTCCAACTTTTCCTATTTTTGTATTTCCTTCAATCGAGTCAAATGCATGTCCGACGTCATTAAAATCTTTTGCATCATAATCATAATCATTCCATTCAAACCACTGACGTGTGTTTGTTTCGGGATTTATTATCGACGTACCACACACAAAAGTTTTCTTAATATTACGATCTATTTGAAAGCGATATTCTGCCAAATGTAATGATGTATTATTTTCATGTGGTACACCGAGTAGCAAAACATAACCATTATCAGTACAATCATACAAGCGAGCTAGTGGAGATTGTTCACCACATGAATCATAATGTTGATCAATAATTAATTTCGCTTTTCGACCAAGAGCAATCATTGAATATAGTGGATGTTGACTTCGTAAAACACCTGGCCAATGACGAAATGTTTCAGCTAATTTTCCCATGTTAAATGTTGGTGTTATATCTGTTTGATAACCTGGTATCGCTTGCCGAATAGTGTCAAACCACTCAGGTGGTACTGGTGGATTCTGCCAATATTTGGGCTCTGAATTATCCGCAGTATGAGATGGCATCACAAGAGTCCCATCAGGACCTAACAAATCTAATAGCACTTGTATGATAGTCACAGGTCCACCACAAACCCAGCCGATTTTTGACAATGAACAATGAACCAATAATGTTATGCCAGCTGTGATGCCTAGTTTCTCAAAGTCATCTTTTAGTCTGTCTGCTGTTAAACACATGCCAAATTCTTCATGCGTTCTAGCAATTAATGCTCGCTCTTTCGCACTCATTTTTCTACAATAGATACCACAGAAGAAAATGTATTCCAGAATTTTTCTTTTACGTTAACCAAGTTTTTTTTCCACGCAAAAACCTTCTAGAAAAATGTAACATTTATCGAATTGTGTTAGATAAGTTTTGAAAGATTTAATCGTAAGTAACAAAATAGTCGAACAGTCAGTGATACGTCAAGCTCGGGAGTAAGGAGGAACTTATCGTCATTTCTATCAAGTTCAAACTTCAATGTGCATGGGATTATGCAGATATTGTCGTTTTGTACGGTCTAGTACAAAAAGAGTAAAGATGTTTTTTCCTTCTATGAACAAACGATTTCATTCACATTTCCTAATCATTAATGTAACGACAAACTGGATGGAATGGCTTACCACCGGTGTCGGTGATGGCGTTTGTTTAACTACTTCGCATCTCCAGAATGTAACTACTTCACATTAAACACACACGCTTATATAGGAGAGAGGAAGAGAGAGAAAGATGAGCACAGGAAAGAACAAATGAGACAAGATAGGGAAGAAACAGAAAAGAAAGATCAGCTGGAGGTGATATCAATATCGGCATAGTTAAAAATATCCGAGTAACAGAAAAAAGAATTTATCTTTCCGAATCGCATCATCATTCTTTACACTAATGAAACTAAAATTCGATCTTTTTGACAATATTTTTCAGTTTGATACTCGAAAGTACTGGATATAAGTCTTATATATAAATCAATTTTTCCCTTGTAGCGAAAATTAGTACAAAAATAAAGAACAAATGTGTTACCCTTAACTTTATGTTTCGTTTTTCCCATCATGCGTTACATTCGGGCAAGCCAAAAAATCACAACGTAGTATTGTGGTTCAAACTGTTCAAACACTATGAATACATTGGCAGTAGCCGACACTTAAGTTTTGTTCCTAAAGAAATAACGCTGACAAGAGGTCCTTTTCGAACTTCCAATGATTTAAGCATACATAGACCAGCAATTTGAGATAGAAATCAACAACACTGGCGAAATCCAATATATAGTCTGTAGGAATGAGAGAACTATCCAAAGTGTTTCCTCGAAATCGAAGCACTTGTATAAACATATTATAGATTTTTAACTTGAACTTGCGCTGAGGTTCGGGAATTTTAAATCTCGATTTATTGCCAAACGTTAATTATTCACACCTCTTGGAGTGCAATTCTGTGAGCTCATTGACAGATCCATAAATAATGAGTCTATGAAGTTAACTTGTCACGATAATACAAAGAAAGCAGATGAAATTCTGGTTATCTTAGATTTTACGACTAATCTCAAGAGATTAGTTTTCAAAGATCAATGCGGCAAAGCGGTGTGAGTCTGAACTAATATTAGATTCATTATTAAGATAGAAAACTACGTTTAACCATGTCTGTTTTGAGAAATAAGTGAGGGTACAGAGTTTCAGTCATTCAGTCATAAGTTGTACTTCTTCTTGTTCAATAATCTCTTACATAGAAAAATAACAAACACTCACTACGAGTCACTTTGGTCGACCTGCAATTACTTTTGTGCTTGTTTGCTAGTAGACGCCATTACTCGAGAGAAAATGCATGTTCTCGTTTATCTCCAGTGTTTTATTGGCGTGCACGGATGATAACAGTCACTATGAATGAATATTATTCAACCTTGGACTTATCTTTGCTTTGTTGTTTGAACTAAGTAGAAGAAGGGTGTTTTTACTGAAATTAGAACGATTTTTGTTTC
>CAJNOL010004432.1:0-15619 GCA_905250125.1 Rotaria sordida | reverse complement strand
ACTTTGTACTCTTGCTCCAGTTAAACTAATTTAATAAAAGAAAAAAACAATTCAGTTATCTGACGTGAATTGATTTTATCTAAATTAATATACCCAAACATCGCTGTTAAAAGTGATGTAAGAAAACGTTTAGCTAAAAAGAAATATTGTATAAGTAAAAACCATGCTATCCATGATGTTTGATTGCAATTTTGTGATGGTATTCCATATCGTTTATATGCATAAGGATTGTCATCTTGAACAAAAAAAAGAAAAAGTGTTTTGTTATTAAAACAAAACAAAATATTATTGTTACATTTAAATGAAAGACCATGAGATAATCTTAGACAAGCATATTTTCTTTCTGTTTGAGTTGTTGCATTTATTGAACATGGTCCACGTTGATGTTTTAAATCAGCCAAATCACTAATAAATAATGCCATAAAACCGCGAAATACAAAAGCTTTTGAAAATAAATCTAAATTAAGTGGATGATGTGGATAAAGTACAGCTGTTATTGCAACACCAGATGATATCATAAATATCATAAATAATTTTAAAAATGTAAAAAAATCATCCGTGATCTATAATAATATTCTCAGAAAAAAAAACAAAAATGAATAGTTAAATTACCATATATCGAAGTCGAATCATCAACGGACCAAGTATTGGACTTATCGGTAAAAAAATAAATAATAATCGACAATAATAATAAATTAATCCAACACCTAAGATTGCTTTTGATGTTACAACTTGACAAGCTATTTAAAAAAAAAAGAAAAAAAAATCAATTATAGTTTTTGTCTATTCTGTTACTTCCAAAATGCCATAAACCAATTATTCGAAAACCAAGAAAAAGTGTTAGAAATATAATTTGTATGATAATTTCTAATACAGATCGTCGTAAAGGTAAATTACTTCGAGACTAAAATTTCAGAATATTAAATCTTTTCAAGTTTCTTTTTGTTATACAAAGACTCTTACATAACATTTTTCATAAGTACCACGCGTATTTTCAAAAGCAATTGATGCTGCCCAAAACCAAACAAAGAAATCAAGTAGTAAATTTCCACATGATGGCCACATAACAGCCAATGTAAAAAAACATAAAAATACAATATAACAAACAAAATTTGTATAAAATTTTGTTATTGGTGCTGACCATAAAATTTTAATTTTTTCAAAAAAATTCAGTTGTTTTTTATGAAATGTAGTTTTTGATTTTTTTATAGCACTACCACGAAAACGACGTCCTGGTCGTTGAAAAATACCATTCTAAATAAATTTATATATATATATATATATGTCGTTTTGAAATTATACTGATTGATAATATTGTAACTTCTTCATATTACTCTATCGAACTTAGTTTAGATCAATTAAATATTCAATCATTATCAATATCAGAGCAATATTATTTTTGAAGTTTCTGAAAAGGCTTTTTTCATATACGTAAAAAATGAATGATTAACTGTACACATATGTATAGTATAGGAGAAATAAAAATTTAGATTGGTGTTTCGGGAAATTTGGAATTGCCGTAGATTTTAATTTCTCCCATAGTATATATCTACTCTGATTATAGGCTGCAAAACGTTTCGAGTGTAGGATACGCTTAATAATCCCTATAAAATTAAGCAATAAAGTTAATGCTTCTAGTTTACAATCCATATTTTGACCTGTATACAACTGGTATGATTCCAAAAATATTCACAACTTGTGTCAAAAAAATGTACGCTTTGATTTTGCTCACTTTGTTGAAAATATTTTTTAGACTTATGAGCTCAACTATTGAAGACAGCAAAAAGCTTTCAGTAGCTTTTCATTTATCTAATTTGAGTTTTCATCATAGTACTACTTCAACTCAATGATCATGTAGAGTCCTATGTTGAGTCATACAAAATAGAATATTTTCTGGAAAATATATTTCTAAGTCTGCTTCATTATGATGATGTTACTGTTTGCTGCTGAACGTGGTGGAAAATTTCGACGTCTTTATAAGAATTTCAATGCAATGCATAATTCGATGGATCTAACTGAGCCAGAAACAATTGTTTGAGTCTGGTCTACGATACGTGAACCTGAAGTGAAGTTCAACCTGTCCAAGCTCATGTCTCCATCACCTATGACTCTGGTTTTAATACTCTGAATTAGTTCATTATGATTGATATATAGTCAGTAGTTGATCTAATATAGACAGTAAGTGAAATATGCAATATTAGATACAAACTATCAATTTTGTGAGTGTGAGTATGCGATTTGGATACTACACTGTCAGAAAGGTCGACGCAAATACCCACACCAGAATTATCATTCACATTCTTGAATACTGAGTCTTTTTAAATTATTGAGCGTGTGATAGAAAACATATAGAGCAAATAAAATACAAGTCTGTAGAATATAATGATGAATCTATTAATAACATACGTACTCTTTGTCGAACGGTTACTTCACCGATTTGTTCAACTAATTGTTTTCCTTCTAAATTCCATTTAATTTTTAATTTAAAAAGAAACTATTAAAATAACTAACCATCAAGTTTTGGTTCTGTTTCTGCATCTTTTTTTGCATCATTGGACAAATCACCAGTTTTTTTTGTTATTGAAGGTGCTTGACCAATTGGAGAAAAATTTATCCAAAACCACATTGGAAATATAAGAATGACACTCAATATGATCTATCCAATAAAAAAAAAACCATTCGTATCATATTGATCTAATTTTTCTCACTAACTTTTAGATGCTTTGGACAAGTAAATAATCCCCATGAAATTTCACATGGTGTTATTTCTCCATAAAATTGTCTTGTAACCCATTTTTGGCAAACAGGATGTGCCATAAATTCCTTATTGTCAGCACGATAAGCTAATTCAATAGTTGTCACATAATTCCAATCCTTAATTAAAATACTTCTTATCTCTTAGGAACTTTGTTTTTTTTTAACAATTTTTACTGGATGTTTTTCATCAAGCATTTCAAATGTTCTTTTATGATCTTCATCGAATGATTTATCAAGAATGCCTACAGCCCAATCGGAAAATTCTCTGAAATAAATAAAAGAATGTTATTTAAGACGAAAAATAAGCAGAACTTTTATTTTCAAAATTTACTTGGCTTGTTTTACTGTCAATGATCTTAGATAAGATTCAGGACAATATGGTGTTAAGTTTTTAAACATCATACAACAAAGTAATGCTAATGGAATAGGTTCTGATGAACGTTTCCAAAGAATTTTTGCTAATTGATATCGATTCATTAATACAGCATAAATAATTAAATGTCGAAGAGCCTATTTTAAACAAAAACAATTTCTGTGAAAACATTACGGATTGAGCAAGCGTAACGCGATGACGTTTTGGCTTCAGTATTATTACTTTTTCTCAGCAATTAGATTATATAGTAAGTTCATTCTTTCGTTAGAAGATGTATCTCTGTCTTTCCAAAAACGTCTCAAAGTATGAGCTAGTTTGAATGAGCCGTTGGAGAATTATAGCAAAAACAGATGACGTAAGGCGATGACGAAAAAAGGACAAAAAGTTGAGGGTGACGTCGTTGTTCTTTATTTCTCTGCGAATGTACGCTGTATTCGAAGAAACATTCTATGAACATTTTATAGCTGACAGTTTGAGGTATTCGACGAAAAAAGATATTCTTCGAATTGGCTTCTTATTTGGAAGAGAGACTGATTTAATTAACGTAACGCGATGATGATGACTTTTGTAATTATTATTATTTTTTTCTATACTTCATTTCGTTATATATTATACCGGTGTAACGACAAGATATTATTTTTATCCCAAGGATTGAAGTGTGCAGATGTTAAATGTTGTGTTTATTAGATCCTTCTAATGCAAAAAATCGTAAAAAAATAGCCTAGTTTGACTAATATTTGGAACAACAGGAGTCGCGGAAGTAGGGGATGTAAAGGGGTGTGCACTCCCGCCCCCCCCCCCACAATAATGGGAAATTTTCAACTTTTTTCAATGATAGAAATGTATTTTTTAGATTTTCTATCATATTTTTATGAGGTTTTGTTGCAAAAAGTACTTTTACACCCTCCCAATCTTCGCACCCTCGCGTGGCCTCTGGGTAACAATGTGTATGTACAATGAATATGAAATAAAACAATTACTAACTATTGAAATAAAACACTACTAGACAAAGATAGCTATTAGTATTATTCAGAATGAAGAAGAATAGGAACAAATAATACAAATAATTAACCAAACATACATAAAAATATAATTCTTTAAGCATAATTTGATAAAATATGGCCTTTCGATATGTAAATACATTTTCCTCTGTAATTTTGATTGAACAATTTAATTTTAATTGAACACAATCAACTTTATTCTTATGACAATTTGTTAGTAATCAATAAAAAATCCATCACTGATAGCTTACACTGGTTTTTGAATAATAAATCACTATCTAAAAATATTTTTCCATTAATAGGAAAAAAGCAAAAGAAACGTAACAAATGTCATCGCGTTACTCAAAACTATTATACAATGAAATCTTTTTCAGATAAAAATAGATGCATTAGATAGCCCATAAAAAACCTAGTTTTAGGTATATATTTTTTGTGAAAAGAAAACAATTATCATTTTTCGTTACACGATGACGTTATAAAAAGGGTAGTTTTAACTAAGTTCGCTACAAAAAAGTATGGCACATAGGAAATCAGTTGTTATGTAAAAAGATATATCTGCTATCATGGTCTTGATTAGTCTTAATCAACTTCGTATATACCAAGCTGTTTCAAAATATGGGTTAAGACAACTAATAGTCTGAATAGAGGCATTTTCTTTATCTATTAGTGATCTCTCTGTTAACAATTGCCAAATATGGTTCAAAGCATTTATTAACAGAACAAAATGTGGTTTCCTACACTTTAGACCATGCTCTACAGAGTGGCAATAAAACGTTTCAAAAATCGTGACTTCAAACTTCCAGTCCTTGAAGTTATGCGTTACGCGCTCAAGCCGATTAAACAAAAAAAACGTATTTTACTTTTTTTTCTGCTATTATCTTTTGTTTCTGAAGATCTTTGTCTGATTTATCACCAAAATAAATTCCCATAGCATTATTATCCATTTCACTTTTACAAAAAAAACGATTGATACCCGTCAAACGTTTAATAATTCCATTAAGATCATTTTCAATAAAATCTTCTTCTACTTCTTCATCCTATTTAATACAAAATAAAAAAAAACAAAAAGAAAATGAATACCGAGTAATTCTTTGTCTTATTTACTCCTGTTAAACTACGAATTCCTTCAAGTGATGTTATGATGAAAAAATCCTTATCTTCTGCTTGATTAAATAAGTTAATTAATTTTTTTGAATTTAAATATCGATGTAGAACAAATTCTCGTTCAAGAAATAAATCAACAAATGCTTCAAGATCTTCTTCAAGTATGGCTTTATCAAATAATGTTTTTTGTATAGTACATTTCATGCCATCATAACGTTGAAAAACTTCTGATAAAGCTAAATCCGGTAAATTCCAATCAAGTGTTAATAGAAGATTTTGTTTTATTTGAGCATTTCGTTTTAATTTAGCAATTCGTTTTAATTTATAATTTTGTTTTGATTCAATATTAACTTTATCGTCAGTTACAATTTTTTGTCCTAAATTAAAAAATAATAATAAAAATAAAGAAAATAAAAATGTATATATTCATACCTTGTAACAGAGCTGAAAGAATAAATTTATGAAAATCATTTAATGATGGTGTTGTACTATTAATATCAACAAATGATAAAAATTTTCTTCCTTCTTTATCGGCTTCTTTAATAATTGACATAAGATAATTACGAATTTCATTTCGTTTAAGATTATTATCTTTTAATTCGGGATATTCATCAACTAAACATTGAGTTAATTCAACTTTTAAATAATCATCTTCAGATATTTTTTTATTTCTAAAAAGAAATAGCGTTTTTCAACTGAATCTTGTTTGTTTTTTTTTTTTCATTTTATTACTTAGTATTAATTTCTTCATAAGCAAATGAAATAAGATCAGCAGCTAATCCGGTTCCTTTAAATACGACAATAGGAACTTCTTGTTGAATTTTTTGATAGACAAGTTCAATTGTTTCTGGTGTACCATGAAATAAGGTACATACCATTGGAAAACCATCTTCACCACATAAATTAGATTTTTTTAATAGTGTCGGTAAACAATCTAAACAAATCAATTAATTTTTTCCTTTTTATTCAAGTTATTTTTATACGGGTTGTTGGTGATTGTAATTCGGTAGAAGTTATAACTTGTTGTCGTAATACTTCTTGATGTAAAAAAGCTTCAAAACGATTGCGAAATTTATTTGTAACATTTCCAGCTGAATCAGTTATTTTTTCTAACAGTTTATTGTTAGTATCGATTGTTTCTGAAATATTTGTCGAACTAGAACCAATTGGTGATTTACGAATTATTATAAAATGTGTATGATCACTGTTTAATGATAATTGTGCACGTTCATTTTGTGGTACTTTTATTTCCTATTGAAAAATAGAATAAAACTGAAGTAGAACTATAAAATAAAGTTGTCTTTTTAACTATTTTTAATTTGTCTTTTGCTGAATGAAAATCAATAGAGTCTTTAATGTCATCATCACAAACAATTCCGATTAAAATTAATGTTTTATGTTCTTCCAGTTCTCGATCCATCTGTTTTGCCCATATATCATCAGCTCGTCGTAATGACTATATTTGAACAAAGTAATTTTTTTTTAAATTTATCAAAGAAACTTCATACAATTTCATCGTGAAAAGCTGATCCAATTAATTTTGGCATACCAATATCAAGACCATTTGTTATAAACCATACTTCAGATGCATTGACGACCTAAATTAATCAATATTTTGAGTTTTATTTTATTCTAAATATATACAGGTGTTTGCAAAAGACAAATTTGCACAAAAATAGAGCTTTGGTTATTGATCAGTTTTTCGATTGTCCTTTGTTGTCAGGTAGAAAACGTTTGTTTTTGTTTTGGATATATCATTCTTTACTTTTTTAATTAGCTGTTATCTATTCAAATTTGTTTATTGAAGCAAACATGTGCTTTTATTGAACATTGTGCAGTACGAAATAAAGATTTGCATCGGAACTTTCTCTTCGTACTATTAATAAAATCAAACCATTTAATTTAGTTAAGTATTGAAGGAGAATCGCTCGATGATACACCCTCACTATTAAGGATACATAAAAGTTGTTGATGAATATATTTGTTGTAATAATTAGATATTACTTAAGTTAAATTTTGAGAAAAACAGCATTTTACAACATGATCGCAACCTCATAATATAATCAGTAATATAAGATGTTCAGAAAGTAACTGAACGAAAAAAAATATTTGAATATCTTCGGCATATTTCGACCATATGGATTGATATCATTACCCTTAATCAAGTAGTATTCATAGTTTATATTCATAAGAGAAACAATATTAAAAATTGTTTTGAAGTATGTACAAGTAACTTTAAGAAATAATTATAATCTCTCACAATTTATGAAAGAACAATATATTTATTCCCTGAGTCAAGACTGAACGATATCCAATTTTTTTTAATTTATTCTTCACACTAGTGTTGTTCAGACTCATACTTATACTACAAATGCATCTCTTGTTATTCAGAATACTCAGAAAGTTTCAGCAGTAAGCAGCAAGAATTTGTTGAGAAAACCACAAGATTACTTCGTCATAACTCGTGAAATATGACAAATCTTTGTGGAAATCAATTATACTACTTAAAAATAATTTATGAAAACGTTTTTCTTATGAACATTCCTTTACTAATGCTAAAAATATTGACCCATATAATCGAAATATGACGAAGATATTCAAACTTTTCTTTATTTAGTTACTTTCTGGACGCTCTATATATTGATAAACAATTTATCAATGAAACACCCACACCCACACCCATCCCTGACTCTCCTTCAAAAAGTTGTACACATGGCAAGAAATAAAGCAATAAGTTTTTCTTTGGCAATACTATAACTATTCCCTTTTGTTTTCATTTTTTGTTCCGCTTATAACCTTTTAAGAGAATTTCTTCGGAAATTCGTTCATCCCTCATCACAGAATTTTGTTCTCTTTAAGATAGCTTTCTTAAAAAACGAGTTTCACAAAGTCTTCTAATATTTGAAAACTAACGTGTATGATTTTTCAGAAATCTTCCTCATATAATCCATTTTGGTAATTTCAATATGGAATGCATTTCAATTGTAATAAATTGTACATTGTTTATAAATGATATGTTTTTATAATTTGTTCCAAAAATGAATGAACAAAATTTTGAATTATATTACTTTTATGATCTATCATTTGAGAAAGCGAATAAGTCAAATAGATTTACATAGAAATAAATATTCATAAAACAAAGTGTGCAATCTTTTTTGCAAATACATGTACATCTATATCTAATTTACTTACATTTCTAATGCCTCCTTTTAATGCTTCAACCATTTTAAGATTTTTGAATGATTTGTGACGTGTGATAGAACTAAGAATAGGTATGACTATATTAGTTGTTTGTAATTTCCATTCATTGATCATGAAATCAAGTAGAACATGTAAATCAATATTATCATCAACGTAAAGAAATGGTCGATCCTAGAAAAATCAAATTAAACATAACTAAAACATATTTGAAAAAAATTCAAAAAAAAATAATATTCACTTTAATATAAATCAATTAATCATACTTACCTCACTAGGATAGCTACCAAGAGAATCTTCAAATTTAAATATTCCCCAACAAGCTCCATATTGTTGTTGAATAAGATAATGAAAATTCTCTGATTCTAATGTTGATAGCCTACGAAAATGTATTGTAGGTGATGATAACTCTTTCTTAATACTATCATTTTCATGAATCAAAATGTCTTGCACCGTTGATGCTAACATCTAGAGAAAAAAATATGTATGTTTATCACGATGGTATCAAATAAAATGTAAATATAACGGATACACCCCATGTGAATAACAATAGGGAAAAAATCACGTTAAAATCGATTACGATTTGATTAAAAATTAATTATAATTATACACCTTTAATCGATTAATAATCGATTATAATTAGCCATAATCAATTATAATTCTAGAGATCGCTATTCTATTACATTAATCGATTAAAATTCATAGTAATCATTACAAATTCACTTGTCCTGTTACTACACTGTAATGAATATATTCTACAAACTACTCTCTAACAAAAGAGTTTGTGAATGTAAGTGAACAGAATATCATGCCCACACCCATAATCTGAAGCCAACTCAATAATCGGTTATTGACAGACGGAAAGATACCAACGTCCCATATAGCATCATTCATCATCTAAAAATAGAAGAAAATATTAGTGTTCTAATATCAACAACAGACTTGCGTGTGAGTCGAGTCGTGTATAAGCCAAAATGAAAATGAAAGAAAGTGTTAAGGTTTTTAATATAACAATGAAACTTACTTTACAAAATCGTTGATGATCTTAAAAAAAGTATTAGTTGTACAATATGAGCATTAGACTTGATTTATAAATTGAACCATGTGTGGTCTAAAATGGAAGAGGAAGAAATATGAAGTTTTTATTATGAACATGAGACTTATTTTGTAAACTTAGTCGTTTATTATCTCAAAATAGCAATAACTGAAAATTTTTATTTTTTAATATCAGTATAAGGCTTACATTATAAACCAAACTGTTCGTGCCTTAAAATAGAAATAAAGTCATTCATGATCTACAATAGAAATAAACAGCATATTAGTTTTCCAGCTTTGAACATCACACTGACACTGTAAATCGAGTGGTATATAATCTAAAAGAGGAATAAAAGAAAGTATTACTTTTTTCGAAACGAACGTGAAATTTGGACTGTAAGTCGAATCATGCATCACCTAAAGTAGAAAGCAAAGAAACTATACATCTTTCGATATGAACATGAGACATACTAGTTAAGTCGATTTATTTATAATGTAAAATAGACATTAAATAAAGGATTAGTTTTTCAGGACGAATATGATACTAACTTTGCAGACCAAATCATTCAGTATCTAAGATAGAAAGATAAGAAAGTATTAGTTTTTCAATATGAAAATGAGACTTACTTAATAAAATCGTTGAGATGATAAAAAAAAGAAAATGTCGGCTTTTGAGACTAAATATGAGTTGCACATTGAAATTCTTCAAATGTCTAAGCATTTGAAGTAAAACGATTTAGTCAAGTTGACACTTCGTTTACTTTCCAGGTGAATGAATTAGTAAAGTTCATGTAAAACAAACATTCGAAATATTCTAGATCTTCTGGAATTGAGATATGCATTAATATCTAAAAATAATTTTAAAAAAAACCCAGCAGTCTAGAAATCTGGATGATCTATCCGATAGTATTACCAACACTACGTTCATAATGCACTTGAGTGATTAAAAGCCAGCTGAATACCTTATACTCAAAGAGTAAAAAGAAACCATATTCATGATCAATATTTTTATCGAATATGACGTAAATGTGAAAAGTAATATTCAACTGCTTTGGGAATAAGAAAAAAGCATTTTCGAAAATCCTAAGTAAGATATATTATACCCGTGAAATTATGATAAAGATCAGAGTAAGATAGAACGATCACCAATATACCTTTTTTGTGTACTCAAAAAGTGAGTACACTATAGAATCGGTCAGTGTGTCCGTCCGGCCGTTTACACGATAACGTTCGAAAGGAGAGTCAGATCACGATGAAATTTTCTATACAGTTCAGTCTCATCAATGTCTCGGTCGAGTTCGAAGATGAGCCTGATTGGACGAGCCCTTCCTGAGTTATTGAAAAAATACTGATTTTTTTCCCTATGCTTCCCTATGAGAAAATCGACCCTTCTCTATTTCCCTTAAAAATTTTTCCTATCATAGTCAATTAAAACCCCAACTATTATATATCATTCGATAGAGAATTTCACGAGCTACAAAATGGTATATAAAGCATAAGGAAACAAGAAAGTTAACTCACCTATTGCAAAGATAATTAAACGGAATTCGGTTCTGTGTTTATCCACGCTCTAATTGATCCATAAATAGAGCTCGTTCTTCCGATCACAGAGATGATAGTTCAAGGTTTTCTGGGGTGGAGAACTCGAATCTGTGTTCCATTCGCCTTGAACTTTCATTGGTTGAGCAATGACCAATAGAAATCAAGTTATAGGAAAAGCGAGTTTCTTAGGGTAAATGAAGGTAAAGAGTTCAAATCTGAGCTGTATCTGCCTCCAAATCCTATTGATTGAGCAGTAGCCAATAGAAATCAAGTGTTTATAGAAAAGGTTTGCCAGGACAATTTTGATGTCCACACATTCTAGGAAGACTCATCTGTCTCATTCACTTTTTGAAGTACACATAACTCTCGGATTTAAATCCGAGGTTTTCGCATTTATTTGAGTTTATTTCTTGTCAATAGAGATTTATATCAAACTAGATAAGATAAGCACCGTTCATCTGATTCCTTGGTGAGCTTGCAATCAATCGGAATTTGATCATGACATATTCAATCTCAGTTCAAGTAGAGGTATTTTTAAAGATGCTGGAAGTTTCCGAAAGCTTTCTCAAAAACTTCCAAGGATTTCAGGATAGGTTTCTGAAGGAGTTTCAGTTTTCCAGGGGATGGTTTTTTTTTAGAGAGTACCCTTATCACTATACCGTTATACCTATATCCTAATACTCATGCTCTTATACTTACACATTTAGATTTCAATTAAACTAGCTTGCCTACAAAACATTAAAATCATTAGACAACTTACTGCGAAAATATGAGTTTTGCAAAATATTTCAGCATAAGAAACTATCCATGAAAGAAACATCTCCACGAGAGCAACCCAGAACTGGAGGAAAAATTGTCCAAAACTATAAAGTTTAGTAGGCAAGCTAGTCTGCTATAGATCTTGATGTAGACAGTTTCTGGTGAGAATTGAAACTTTGATTTTATTGGAAAAGTAGGGCTCTGATGAAAAATCTATACCACAGTCTCGATATCTCAGCTAAGGCGTAACTTGTGCTCATACTCTTTTAGGGTTTTTCTGATGTATATGTACCCTGTTGATGGACAAATTGTGATCTCAAAAGTTTTTAACATCTTGGAATGTTCACTCTTCAGAGACCTATACTCTGACGACTAGAAATGAATCGTTAACTTAAAATTAATTTAAGTTTTACTATTTAACACTTAATATAAGGCTTAAGATTTTCTACTTGAAACTTTATTTTAAAATTAAATGTTATTAATAAACTTAATACTTAGTTTCAAGTTTCCTTAATTGAGTTAAATCGATAGTATTTAATTTCAAGTTTCTCATTAACCCTAGCAAGCACCATACTATTGTTCAGATCATATTAGAGAGAACTTTTGATAGCCCATAATTGGCTCAGAACAACATTAGATTTATTCTTTCGATAGTGGAGAAGACAGTTTCCTCGAATCTTTTGAGTCAATAGAAAGCATGAACCAATCAAATTTCAGTAGAGATTTTTCCATCTGTTGTAGGTATGAAACTTACTGCTGTTCAGAATCGACCAGAGGTTATTAGGTAACCTCTTTTGTATGGTTGAACAATAGCATTGAATGCCCCTTTAGAAGTAATGAAAGGTTTAAACTTGAAGAAATTTTGCGTAAATCAATAACTCAAACCCAATTTTAATTGAGCCATCTGTTTAGTATGAAATAGTCGAACTTGATATTAAGTGAGAAGTAATAATAGGCTAAATTTCAAATTAAGCTAGATAGTCTAATCCTAATTATAATTATAATCACTTCACAAACTTAATCGATTCCATTAGATTTTAATCAGTATGATTAGACTTTAGACGATTCTTATCCTAGAGATTATAATCGATTTAAGAAACTTAATGGATTCTAATGGTTTATAATCAGTATTGATTGATTTAAATCGAAAAGAAATCATCAATCACTGGTGAAAATTGATTACTGCTAAAAGTTGATTATAATTGATTAATAAAAAATCAAATACAATCGATTTTAATCAATTCTATTGAAGAAAACTATTATAATCTCCCATTTAATCGGAAAAAATCACAATTTATTGATGTTCATCGATTAATTACATCTGAAATCGATTAAAATCATGGATCTGTTGATTTTTCTGTTCCCTTTTTTTACATGGGCAAGGTTTGCTCATCTACCTTTTCTTCCTGTAAAAGGGTGATATGGTTATCACGTATATATCTGTATAATACCTTTCGTTTTCTAAAATTTCAGCTTTCTACTTCTAACTAATACAAAGATACATGAAAAAGATCAGATTACATGAATTTTTGAACATAGTTTTTGTAAAAATTTCATTCTTCATAAAGAAACCTTTCGAGATGTAATCTCAAATTTGATATGAGACTATATGTATGCAGGAGATCTTCATGAACAATGATTCACTTTACAAGGATAGCTATCCATAACTTATTCCTAGTGAGATATTGCATTTTTAGCGATTTTTCACAGCAGAACAACAGTTTTTCTACAAAATTTTATTTTCAAATTTCGATCTGAACATTACCTGCATCAAAACTTTAGCTAGGCTAACTTCTGATACAAATGTTAAAATTTTCCAATAAAATATTTCAGAAATACGAATTGACTTTCATATCAAAATTTTGAAAATATTATTTTGTAAAAAAACTGTTGTCCTGCTGGGGAAAATCACTAAAAATGCAATATCTTATCAGAAACAAATTATGGACAGCTATCCTTCTAAGGTAGATCATTGGTCATGAAGATCTCCTGCATACATATACTCTCATATCAAACCCGAGATTAGATCTTGAAAAATTCTCTCGTGAGGAATGAAGTTTATAAAAAAAAAACATTATGTTCAAGAATTCATGTAATTTAATCTTTTTCATGCATCTTTGTATTAGTTAGAGGTAGAAAGCTGAAGTTTTAGTCAACAAAAGATATTCTATAGATATATACGTGATAACAATATCAATCTTGTGCAGGAAGAAAAAGTATGTTTAATGTCGTTTATAATTCATCCTCAATTATTATGGAACATCCTTTATAGTCGCGTAGCACTGACCTGTATTGGCAAGAAGTGCATTTGTAAAGAGCAAGGCCATTTTTTCTGTAAATATGATTCCCACATCATAGATATGCCGATGATTATATACATGTTGAATATCATCGATATTTCCGAGAACAATAATTCGTGTAAAGCCTAGCCAAAATTGAAATATATCACCGTATCGAGCTTTGAATGACCTATAGATATTGAGTAAAGTTTCTCGATGTTGTAAAAGACCGAATTAAAGAAGATTGTCAAAGAAAAGTTGAGATGGAAGTCCTGGTACAGGTCCGTGCAATGTAAAATATACGAGTCTTATATAGATAATAAAAAGAAAGAGCAATATGGCGACAAGTATTATTGGTAAAAGAAACATAATGAGGATCACGTTGAAAGTGAAGCAAAAATGTAGTGAATACATTTATATGCACATGTCCTTTATTCATCAGAGTTAACAGCTGAAAGGAAAGAAAAAAAACAGATATTAGTGGTGTAAACCATAGAGCGAAAGCGAATCGAATCAAATTTTTCTCAATCATTCGTTTGACAGTGACCTCTTTTTTTTCTCATATATCGTTATGGACAAGTGCATTTGAATTCATACAAAAGATGATCGCTAACAAAGAGTGTGTTATCTTATTCCTTTTTCTTTTTCGTTTTCTTATTCAGTCTAAACGGCGGTCTAATGTTTATGATTGAATTTTAGATTTATTTTACAAGCAGTTATGTTAAACGTTGATGATACTTCGTCACCCGCTTCTTCTTCTTCTTCTTCTTCCCCAACACCAATATGTACATCGTCTTCTTCAACATTAACTTATTCAACATCTGCTATTTGACATGCATTACTCGAAGATAAAACTCATTTTGGTATTTCTTCAGATCAACGACACCCTCGCATGATTGGTTACATATGTAAAGAGGAAAGGGAAAAATATATATTGTTTAATCTTTTGTGATCAATGAAAATGATAGAACGAAAGAGAGCGTACATTGTTGTTTAATAGATTGATCAAATAGTAATTATAAAAAAAAGGAACAATCCAATTATATACTGATAGGTTTAAGTTTAGTATAATTAAAGATATCCTATTTAATATCACTTCACTATGATTCTTGCATCATTTACAATGGCATATGCTCCATTACCTTCTCTTGACAATTTAACTATTCGTGAATGGAATGAGTGGACATCAACTATTGAAAAAACAATTAATTTATGTCAACGATTAGGTTTATTACATGTATATCCTACTAAACCATGTCAAAAAATGCACAACAACTGGTATTTAGGCGCTTGTTCAAAAGCACTCGACAAATGCAAGTGACGTTGTCGAATACGTAAGTCGTTTCGTTCTTTGCATACTGATACTTTTTTTGAAGATAGTCGACTTACATTATAACAAATATTGGATTTAATGATGTATTGGTGTCAAGGATTAGATTCTCATAAATTTATTAGTTTTAATCGCTCTCATGAATATAGAAACGTACGCCTCCTTTCGTTCTATCATTTTCTTTGATCACAAAAGAGGGCATGGGTGTGGATGTGTGTGTTGGTCTCCACCTAACCCACAC
>CAJNOL010004431.1:0-15637 GCA_905250125.1 Rotaria sordida | reverse complement strand
ACATGAATCATGAAGAAGAAAAAACGAAAGAGAGATTATTTATGCCTATTTTTTTCCGGTGAACACACGTGCCATTTGTTTGTCAACGAAAACTAACTACTACATTAAAAAGATCAAAAAGCGAAAACAAAAAAAAAAAAAAAGACAAAAGAATCAGAAAGAGAAAATAAATGATACTTGACTTACACAGTTGATTTAAATTTGTTGTCATCAATACCTAAAGTGAATCACTAGGAAATTCTATACATAATACTTAACATTTTTCATTAGATCTATTGACAGAATCTCATCGATTATTTTCTATAACAACTGAATGAATCCTTTGAAGCATCCATCAGTGTGTAATGACAAAGTTAGAGAGCTCGAGATTTCTAATTATTGAATCGTTTTTTTTCATTAAATCTGGTAATCGACTCTGCTGATTCCAAATATCAATACGAGACCGGCAGCTATTTTTCTTTTCCCTTTTGATTTTTATATGAAAGAAGCAATTAGATAATTAGAGATCTTCCTTCGTAAACCTCCTCTACCGTGAGCATCTAAGGACGATTGCCTCTCCCTTCCGAAATATTTTCATCCAACAGAAAATGCCTACAAATCTCTAATGAACTTCAAAACATGTTTTGTGACCATTGACAATAATCTAAGATACGGTGAATAGATATGATTATTTTGTTGTGCTGTTATTTTTTTTTACAATGAGTGAAACTAAAATGTGAATTTTGATATATATATAACGTTGAAACAAATGAAAAAGACAATTAAATAAAAGGTGAAGACATCTGTTGACCATCTGTTGTCATGTTTTTTATTTTTATTTTTATTGATGATAATGATATGTGAAACGAAAAAAATTAATCGATTGAATATTTCCGTTCGTTTTCTTCTTTTTTTTTTTTTTATATTTGCCGCTTTCATTTGAGTAAATCTAGTGTTACATCCTTTATTATTTTTTCAAATATGTTAAATTTTATTTACATATATCACTGTTCTTACAACCGGGATGAACAACAACAACAACAACAAAAAATGAATATTTGTTTTATTTTATACAAGTGAAGCTTGAATATCAATTTGTTTTAATTTTAAATTAATATCTTTTTTTTCTAAAAGTTTATCATTTGATTCTTTAAATATATTTGTTGATGAACTTTCAATTGTCCAAATTTTTTCTAATGTTATTTCTTTAATTTGTTTAATTTGTTTTTGTCGTTGATTATAATATTTATAAAATAAATATGTTATAATTATTAATATTATTAGAAATATAATTATAAATAATAATATAATTATAAATTCAAATGTAAAAATTTTTTGTTCTTTTTTTTGTATAAGACGTATATCAATTTCACAATATTGTCCAATAAATTCTTTTGAACATATACATTTATTATCTTCACATCGACCATTATTACGACATATTGGACATTTTAATTCAATTTCACATTGTTTACCTTGATAACCTGGTGGACAAATACATTTTTCTAATGAACTTAAACCACCATTTAAACAAATACGTTCTTCACATAATAAACCTTGAAAATCTAATGGACATTGACATTTTGATTCAAGATATTTTCCACCATTTTTACAATTAATATTTTCATTAGAATTTTTTATTAAATGTTTTATTGGAATTTCACAATTAATTCCTGTCCACCCATGATGACAAATACATTGACCCGGTTGATTAAGACAATGACCATGTTGACAATCTTGTCGACAAATAGCTAAAAAAAAAGAAGAAAAAATCTATCATCTGGATTTTATTCTCAATAGAAAAATGATCTTACCTTTATTACAATCAATTCCAGTCCATCCTTGTTGGCATATAATATCACCTGTTTGAGTATCACATCTTGAATGTATTGAAAGTGGAGAACAGAAACGTGAACATTGTGAACCATAGAAATTTGTTGAACATGATACTCGATAACGAAAAGAAAATTCATGAGAAGTTAATGATGAATCAATTGTTTGAGAATGATGCCATGATGAATTTGGATATATTATTGAACGTATTGTTGTTGACATAATTAATTCACGTACACTACCTGGATATGGTTGTCCATCATAAGTTTTATCATTAAATATATCAATATGAAGAACAAAATCTCCCTAAAAATAGAAAATTTTCTATAAAATATATATATATATATTTTTTTTTTGTTTATTTAATTTACCATCCAACTAAATTTAAATGGTAAAACAATAAGATTAACTTGTTTTGGTAAACGTGTAAAATCAATATTATTTCCACCAAGTATTGGTGTTTCATCAAAACCATATGTACATTCTTGATTATTTAATATTAATGGACGATTAATATTATCCAAATTAGGATTTTGATTACGTAAACAAAAACGAATAAATGTTTTACATGGTTGTATACATGTAAAAAATCGATCAGGTCCACTACAACATGTACCATTTATATTTAAACCTTTTCGATTAATTAAACGTTCTAATTCAATTTCAAATTTACCAGAACTTAAACATAACTATATACAAAAGAAAACAAAAAAAAAAATTTATTTTATTTTTCTGAAATAATTTAATTAAGAAAACCTACTTGAATATGAAGGAAAAAAACGATGAAATAGTAGAAATTCATTATATGATGATCACGAATGAATAGAGAATATAATAACTATTGATTTTCTTCTTTCCTTATATACCTATGCTTGTTAAATTTTTCATCATATCGATTCGATGAACCAATAGAAAAAAAAAATTAGCACCTTTCTCTTTCTTTCTTTCTCTCTCTCTCTCTATGTTCTCGTTCAATGTCGTCTGACTGGCGGCTAGGTGTCAATTATGGACAACCACTGACCATAGAGAAAATATCATCAACTCAGACACGCGATTCAAATATATATTTCAATTGAATAACAATTTTCGAGATCTTTGAAATGATTGTTACACATTAGTAGAAAACCCGAAAGAGAAAGTTTATCTTTTTTTTTTTTTTTCCAAACAACAAATTTCGATTTCTTTGATAATAATGACAAATAATTGATCATTAATTTTCAGCTATTGAGAAAAAAAAAACACAAAAAGGAAAATAACAACATTCCTTTCTCGCTCTCTCATCTCTATTATTAATCATCAGCGTGTATATTGATCAGGTTCACTTTAAACAATATCAGCTTGTTTTTTAAAGTCTTATGAATCTTTAAAGCAAAAAGAAAAGTGTCAGTTATTTTCTTTATATTTAAAAAAGAATTGTCTTTCATATCTTCTTAATTACAGACATTTTTCCTTAATTGACCAACAAAAAAAAAAAAACGAAATATCCATAATCTAAATGCAGCTCTTTTTTTGAAAGATATGAAAAAAATGTTTTTGTCTTTGTAAACTATGTCATTTAGCTATTCTTAGATGCGTTCATCGTTATTTATTCGAATGATGACGACATCATAGGGAGTGGCATATCAATAATAGAAGAGAAAGAAGACAAGTATGTATAGACTCCAATTAGTGATATTGAACAAGATCGATAATATTGATAGACACCATTGGAGAAAAGATTTTTTTTCACAAGATAGTGTTAATAAAAATGATTTGGTTATTTTTCGAAGAATGACACCTATTCATTGATAATTTAATATTGATTTCAATTTTGAAATATTTTTGGTATTTTGTTATATGTTTTTGTTTCTAATTGAATAAAATCAGTCAACCATCAGATCAATTTCTTTTTTTTTTGTATATAGAAATTAATGAAAATATCTTTTGAATATATATAAGGACCGTACGTTCATACATTGTCATTTATAAGACAATAGGAAAAAATATGTAACATGATGAAATTGCAAGCTGTTCAGAACAAAACAAATATTTTTCAATTAAATTTTTTCTTGTATACAAACTATCAACATGTCACATCTACGATGGCCTCAAGGGATTTATATGCAAACAAAAATATCAGTATAGATGTTTCAAATTTGTTCAATAAAAAGGAGACAAAACAGGTTTTTTTTCATACAAAATGGAATTGAAAAACAGAAATTTTGAAGACATAGATTTGAAGCTTGATTTTTTTTGTATACCATTTATCTTGAACTTGAAACGCTTGAATAAAACTGATTTCAATTGAATATTGAAATGAATGCAAACATCAATGCATTCTATTAATTAATCTTTAACTATTGTCCAACAGAATTGATATTCGATATTTCTTTCCTTTTTATTCCCATGGTGATTGATGATGCATTTGAAAATCAATTATTTTGTAAAATTTCTGTTTACTATTTATTGAATAACAAATCAGAAAATGAAATATCGAGATTTTTTTAAAATGAAATCATCACATATTCTACTATCTAGAAATGTTGTTGCTGATATTTCTAACTGTGAAGTGATCATTAAAAACAAATGAGTGTTTTTATCACTATATTAATTATAAATGAAAGCAAGAATAACAAGTAGAGAAAAACAATAATTAGTTTAAGGATGAGAATGCGGCAAGACAAATGGAATTTTTCGGGATTCGGAACTGTCCTGCAGAACTCTGCACTCCGCACATCTTTATCATTGGAATGCTTTGCTTCATTTTAGTTGATACATGTCTTGATTAGTTTAGTGATAAAAAAAACATTTTCCCGGTTTCTTTCGAATGTTTAAACAGTTCGATATTTCCAACACTACAAGAATTGATGATTACCTTCAGACTGCATGGGAATTATAAAAGTTGTGATAATATTTTACTAACAGTAATATTGGAGAACTTTCCAATGATCAGATAAAATAAAATTGAAAATAAAATTTTAAAAAAAGTAAACATTTTTCACTATTTTCTTTACAGACATGTGTAACACTTCGACTATATGATAATGAATTTATTGAAATGAAAAAAGTATTCGTTTGCAGTTTTATGATTTTTACAAATATTATTTATAGCAGAAAACAACACATTAGAAACTTATTAAATTGACAATTTCTAAACTGAAATTTAATGAACAGTTGGTAAAATAACGAAGAACACTAATACTCAAATAATTTCCATTGATGGGAGTGTTAAACACATTTATCGTAGTTGAGATCACACATATTCAAGTTATTGAAATTCTAAAATCTGAGGGCGTGGGTGTGGGTGAAAAGAAGATCTACACCAACACACCCCACACTCACATCCTCGAAAAGATTTTAATGCCTATCTGTAATTATATTTTATTTAAATCCATATAGAAATAAAAATTTTAAAAAATGTTTCTTTGTCAGTGCTAAAATTCAATTAGTACTATCTGTAAGTTGTTATTTCTTTTCTTTTTTTTTATTTTCTAATATAGTATTCGGTCAGAGCGAACGAAGCATAGATAGAATAACGAATCAATAGCAAATCATGCATTATATAGTTTTGGTAGAGACAGAAAATCATTCTAATAGAATTAGATGGGAAAATTTTTTCTCTGATAAACTGTGTCATCAGTTTTTCTTGAAAAAGTGTCCAGTAACGGCGAAAAGTAGGTGTGAGTGTGGATATAGGAAAGTAGGAGATCTACATCCACACCCCACCAACACCCACACCTACACCCATATTGGATATTTTTTTATTTAGTCAATCACAAAATCATTATATGATGACATCAATTCAAGAAAAGTTTGTAAATCGATTATTTAGAACACATGCTGATGTAAGGCTAATTTCTAGTTATTTGTTTGAAACAAATATTTTTATGTAGATCTCTGAATTAGCACGGAAGCTCGAGGCATGTAAATCAAATCTTCGATTTTTGAATAAGACGGTAACAACTACCAAGGTTGGTGCTGAAATCATGACCAAGTCAAAGCAACATTATAATAGAACATTGTCGGAAATATTTATTATTAATATAATTATAAATTATCTTCAGAACAATGATATCAATGTGGAATTGAAAAATGAATTCAACATCATTTACGGATGAACAGCTGCTCTTGAAGTGGGTGACAAGTAAGATACTCATTCAATATTCGATCCATGAAACACCATTTTCATTATAGATGTCAAGGTATGGTCGAGGAATTTCATCAAGCACAAGATTATGGTGTGAGTGTGGATGTGGGTGTGTGGTACTCACACACACTTTCCTAGAATATCTTTTTTTTATACTCTATAATTTATTTTCTAGTTTACAGTGCATGTAAACAGCCAAATTCTTTATTATACAATAAATTTTTCTTTCTAGAATGAGTCGTCGTATGATGCTTTATCATTCTATTTAAACTCACCCACACCTCCTGTTAAATTCGTGCGAACACGGAAATGAAATGATGTTTTCTGATCATTTATTCGTAAGATTTAAAGTTGAATGATCCACTTTTCTCCAATTCTCTAATGGCAAATAGTCCTTAGCTGCGAAAAAGAAATCGATTTTGCACTATATTCTGTGTATATAAGTGTTGGAGGTATAGTGATGTTACCAGAATCATTGCAGCTCTCGGCACTTATTTTGTGTATCTGTGCCGCAACCAATTTTCGTCTCTGCGTACACGGTAATATCAATTTCCAGAACTAATACATCTAATGCCTTCAACAACTCTATGTCTGTATGGAAGTATTAGAGATATAGAGATATAGATCTTGAATTTGGTACAAGATGGAATTTTTTATGACGTCCAAGTATTCTATTTTCAATGAAACTCACAAGTTCTCATTATATGAATGCTCAGCTTCTTTCTTGTTCTGTTCGACCAAGTGTGTCTTTTTGAAGAAAGAAGCTAAATAGTTTTTGCCTAATAATAATATTTTCCCATTTTAAGTTATTGTGCAAGCAATTCTAACAGCGCGCCACGATAGAGTTGGCGTATTCTCTTATACTAAACATAGTAGAAGCATCGAGAATATCATCAACAAGAAAATGAATGACATCCATGGTTTAGGCTGTTTGAAAAGTCACAGAAATTACAAAGTCATGCAGACAAGATAGAAGTAATAAAGTAAAACAAGTGTCTTCTCAAAGCTTGATATTGAGTAAATACGTTGTGAATATACCGATGAGTGATACATATATGGTGCCTTTATAATTCATTCAGTAAAATACGATACATTTTGATACATCTCCTATACACTGATTCAGTTACTAGAGCTCGTCAAATATTTCATGTGTTAGCTAACTAAATAATCCACTAGAAGATTAATGTAAATCCTGTGCCATGTTCGTGCGTCTGCATTCGGATAGATTAAAAAATCGTCTCTTAATGCCTAAGGCAGGAACATATATGTGGCATAAAAAGATCACTGTTAGGAACTAATGGACCATGTTTATTAGATGTTGCAACATACAAGAATGTGATCACAATAAAAGTAGGTCATAAGGAGTAACGGATGATGTCCACTTGAAACCACATAATCCGACTACAATTACGATAATCGATGTGCACAAGAGAACAATTAGAATCAAATACCGATATGATAATGACAGAAGACTTATTGTGATAAAGATCTAGGGAAACAGGTTCGAAAATAAATTAGGCGTACGCACAACCGATAGTAGAAGCTGTGGAAATCTTATCTGTCTGATAGATGAAGTTTATGTTTATGTTAAACATAGAAAATAGGAATACCCCGTAATTATCTTTAGAAAAGCTACGCTCTTGCAAAAATAGTGACAAGTGAATGTTAATGTAAACACTGTTTTGTAGCAGAATGTAGCCTTTCCATGATGTTGAAAAAATAAGTAGATGAAAGGAGTTTTCTGTGTTGTTCAGCGAACTGTTGACGTTTCCATCATTCATTGGAAAGAGAGAGCGTAGCCTGGTGACGCTCTTTTTAAGAAAACTGCTGAAGCATCATCAGTGCTTCCAATGACAAAGCTGCATCATAAGAGAAGAAATGATATAATTACTTCGTTCTTCATTATTGTAATGTCTTGAAAAAAGGAAAGAATGTTCGAAGAGAAAATCAGCTAACTATGAGTGGGTAGTTTATTCTTCGCTTTTTTTCTTCTGAACAGTGTTCTATCGTAAGTTTTGCTTTATTCTGTCTCTTCTTTCTACAAACTATAAGAAATGGTGGCGTCTAAAGATATTTTTATGTGACGATAAATAGTAGTTGCCTCTATCAGATGTATAGTAAGTTGTTATTCTGTCTAGCAGAGACGAAATCAGTCCGAATTTTTGACGACCGATACCGGTACTGGTCTGAGTAGGTCAGACCAAACCGGATCGGCCGGTCTACCAGTAACGACCGATCGATCGGTTACCGGTCGGTCTATTGGTAATGACCGGTTATCAACCGATCTAAAAGGCATAGCAACTGCTTGTCGGTGCCGATTCCATCTCTGGATAGTGATATTTGGCATGCGCAACTTTCAACAAAAGTTTTTTAGACATTTTTTGTGAGATAATGAGAATACATCCTATTCTACGATGTTGCACATTGCGGAATCAATTCCGACCCCGGAATCAGTTCCATCCGATTCAAGAATTCCGGAAATGAAGGGAACTCGATCGTTGTTGGATATGCCGAGTTAGGTCGATGATTCCGAAATTCTGGGAATCGGATGGAACTGATTTCGGGGACGGAATTGATTTCGGGGACGGAATTGATTTCGGGGACGGAATTGATTTCGGCTTGTGCAAAATCGTGGAATAGAATGAGTGTTCCGACGAAAACGACCTCAAAATTGACCTCGCCAGTTTCCCCATCCACACCCAGGATTTCTATGAATGCAGGATCTTTTCTCTACCAGAGCTTTGGCGACAAGTCATAGATAGTAATGGAGCATACATTGTTGAAAGATAGTTGTATTGTTGAAGTTAAAAAATAAAATGATAATTTTCGAAAAAAACGCTAAAACTTTCTTGCCAACCTAATAGAAAATGAACTTTGAAAACAATAGAGGGAAATTTTCATAAATCTCTTCGACATCATCTACCACTCACTGAGAATGAATTAGTATTTTAACCCAAGGGAGAACAGCTGATTCTCAGATTCCAGGATTCCAAAGATTCCATGGGATTCCAAGAGATTCCATGGGATTCTGCTGTTCGGAATCAATTATTTTCTCCTTGAATTTTTTCCATTATTGTAAGGACGACAGATAGTATTGTTCGTGCCAATTATAAGTTTTCCAGGGTCCTCTTTAATTCGTCCCTAACAACCGAATGTTGTCTTCTAACAATAGGAGAGAGTTGGATATGGGGGAGGGACGAGAATGGATAGGTTTTTTGCGCGATCTTTTTCTCCAGTATTGTAAGGGTGAAACATAATGTTGTCTGCGTCAAATACAACCAAATTGTGCACCACCTAATATAAATCAATATTGTTTTATTCCTCAACAACAATTTGAACCAAATCGTGCGACAATAGGTACAACTTCACGTGGTTTTATTTTTCAACAACAATTTCAACCAAATTGTTCAGCTATTAATACAAATCGATACGATTTTATTTCTCAACAATTGGAACAAAATTGTCATGTAATAGCAAGTACAATCCACCGTGATTTTATTCCTCAACAACAATTCCAGTTTCCCAAGTCGAACAAGCACGGTCGTAGACGATCGTATCGAGATCGTATACGGTCGTTTACAATCGTATACAAAGTCCGTAATTGTCGATCTGGATAATTGTTTTGATAAATCGCCTAAATGTTTAAGCTAAATACGTGCGTTTAAGTTGAACACAGAAAATATTTGTTTTTGTCAATACACATTGTTTTATTCAAGTTTTCTCTTTCGATGACACAATTTGTATATTCAACAGTGCAAACCCATACTTCAAGGATAGCAATACTAATTTTCGAAGAGCTATCATATTTTTGACCTTCATGCTATATAAAAGATACCAATACAGACGCAAGTTTTTGTTTATTTCTGCAAAAAAAAGCAATTCGTAATCTCAATCCAAGCTCTGGAAAGATCATGAATTTGCAAGATTTTCCTAGTCTCACCATGGTCAGCAATGAAAACTATATCTTCTCAATTGGATACTCTAGAAATTCTCTGCTAACATTTAAACCTTACTTGCTGAGAAAATAAAAGACAGGCTTATTTAGGTTTATCAAGAGTGAGTGGATGAAAAGAAGTCACCACACCAACATCTATGTACACTCACATTCACATTCAGCATGGATCTTACGCTTTCGATGCACAAGTGAAAACTGTTTGCACCATCTGGGACTATTACGATTAGTTACCAGCTTCAAAAAATAAGTACAAAGATTTGTTTTTAGATTGATAATTCATCATATATATTACCTTTTTGTGAATAGTTCCTGATTAATCATCAAGATTTCTTTTCTAGATAGGGCAAAAAGCATTGATTCAATTAAATCGAATTTCTGTGGTTATATATCAACATTGACATGTCTAAGGGTTAAGTAACAAGAACTATTAATTCTTTCACATTTACTAAATTTAAACGTATCATCATCGATAGTACAAAAATATTTTGTTTTCAGATTTCAGAATTGACTGAATGAAATCAGTGGATATTTAATTAATTTTCAGATGTTAACTGTTGGTCTAGTGATCTAACAGCATGTTCAAACTTTTTGATCTATTGAGAATTCTCTTCAGATATTTCTAGTATATTTACTAGTATTTCATATTAAAAACGATAGTTGAGAGAATATTAAGAAAAACTTCATATACCATAGCTCTATCACAATGATCTATTTATGCAGACATAAACAAAAAAAAAACATAATAGCAGTCAAAACATAGAAATAAATAAATAAATAAACAATTTTGTGAATATCACGTTTTGAAAAGAAAGATCAAATAATCGACTCCTATATCATTCTGTATTATCCATTTCAAGTAAAAATTTTGGTACCTAAATAAAAATACAAGAGTAATTATTCAAAGAAGAATTTTTTTTTTATTTAATTATCAATTTACTGTTAATCCAGCCGATTGAATTATATTTCGACATTGTTTCAAATGATCTTCATAAGTTGAACAAAGAACAAGTACATCATTTTGTTCTTTTTGATTTTGTTGATAAACAAGATTTAATTTTTGATATTCATTATTTAAATTAGCTTTTTCATCGATTATTTCTTGCATTTGACCTTCAAGACTCTGACAAAAACAAAAAAATAATATCGATGAAAATAGAGTAAAATTATCGATATTATACTTCAAGTATTGAAACTTTTCTTTTTTCATTTGTAATTTTTTCTTGTAAAACATTATTTTCTAATTGAAGACGAGCTATTTCATCAGTTTGTACTCTACATCTAAATCAATGATACAACAGATACCTTTAAAAAAAGAAAATATTTTTTATCATCTAAATTTTTACCGTTCATCAAATGCATTTAATTTTTCTTGTAATTCGCTAATTTGAGCTTTCAATACTGCTTGTTCATTTACAGAATTTCGTTCATCATTCTAAACACAGTTTTAGTATTGAATTAGTCCATAAAAAATGAACTACCTGCACAATTAGATTATCATTGTTGTTTAAATTAATTTGTTCAATACCATTTTCAATTCTACAAAATATTAAAAAATAAGAATCAAAATCATTATTTATCGATAAACATACGGTTGTGTTAAATAGTAGTATTGCTGTTGTTGTTGTTGTTGATACGCCTACGAAAGATTATAATTTTTATGTAAGTCAGAGATTTATAGATTCAATAGAGAGCTTAAGTATATGAAAGATTTACTTTGATCAAATTTACGACAAGGGCGATCACGGATGGCCCCAATCTTCAAGCTTCGAAACGGGAGAAAAACAAAACTTTTGTCCAAGATAGTGTGTTTAAACGAAATATAAGTATCTCGTTGTTTCCTTTTACAAGGATACTTGGAGCTAATCAAAATTAGGAGACAGATATACGGTTTTTTAACAAAGCTAGTGTTATCTGTCCTAACTATCTATGATGTAATCAATGTTTCTTCGACTGAGCAATATCTTAAACAATGAAAAAAAAATCGATTCTACCTGTTTGAGGAAGCCAGGAAGAACACTTATTCAAAACTTACTCAAACTAAGTTTTTAAGTCTTCACAAAAACTGATTTTGTTTTACCGAAGTGAAAATATTTTGTCGTCTTATAAAAATCTTATGCCTATGCTAATTCTTTCCAAAATCTAAACCGTCGTCAAATACAATTTATAGTAATTTGTTAAAAGCTATTCTGTCATCACAGACGACCACGATTGCTCAAAACCATAGATCAAATTACATAACTTGTTTGAGTAAGACTTCATTTGGTTCAGTGTTTTGGAAGCAGATTAGACTACCACAGCATGTATTTAAGGGAAATTATTTTTCTTTTGGTGAGAAGTATTTTGCGACAAACTATGTTCAACATAATGAGCGCATACATTTTAACAAGTCCAAATCTATTGATATTTTAACAGAATGTTCATTGGACAATACTATATCTATACTATTAGCGAAAACTAGCTCAGCGATTCCTGCAGATATTAAACTGCGTCGATTGATCTAAAGTTGAACGAAAAAATGTAGAAAAGGATATCTTTCAAGTGTTTTTTTTCTAAGCAAAAGAAAACTATTTTCAAACGAGAAAGTGACCCATCCGTCTATCATACGAAAAATTCAAACCATCCTCCTGTCAGACTTGTCCTAAGGAAGATACTATTAGTTAGCGGATGTAGAGAATCTTGCAAAAAAAAAAAATAATTATTGAATGAAAAACTCAATTTTTATACCATCATATTTCTTAAATATTCTAATTCCATTTGTTGTTGTTCACATATTGTCCTTAATCCATCATCAGAATTTTGTTCTAATCGAAAAATATCGAAACATAAATTTTAAATATTTTTTTTCTTTTCATTTACTTTGTTCAGATGAAAATTTCAATGAAGTATATTGATCACGAATTTCTTGTAATGATTGTTCTAATTCAGCAATTTTCTTTTGATAAAAATCACGTTCTTCAAAAAATTGTTTTTCTTGTTGTTGATAGATATTTATTTGTTGGCTTTGTTGTTGAATTAAATCTGTATATTGCACTAACATTGTTGATGATTGATCAGATGATCTTGGTTGTTCATCATTTGTACGTGTTGTTAATAGTCGTGTAATGGAACCTTCAAGAATTTTATACAAACGAGCAAATTCATAGTCCAGAGCCATATCATTTGATTTTGAGAGTTTTAGTTGAGGTTTATATAAAGCTTTAGCATAATAATCGGATTTAGAAAGTAATTCAAGTTTTTCTTGAAATAAATCGATACCAATACGTTTTTTAATAATTCGTTCAAGTGATTCTCTAGCAAAAAAAAAATATTAATTAGTAATAACGATGAATATATCTCTTCAATTTACTCTATTCGTTTTCCATCTCATTCAATTAGATATAGTCATTTTTTCTATTTATACAACTTTTATGAATGTTAACATACAGCTCGCTTTTCTCTAACAACGAATATATATCAGGGATGAACATTGCGCTTAAAATACAAGGTTGGAGTGGCATGGAGGACGGCGGCGCCTTACGTTAAATGAAGGACTATTTTTTCTTATCTTTTTCAGAGTGAACTTAATGGTAACTAGATTACGGTGGACATTCCAATGTTTTTTTATGAAGCCAAGTGTGCACTATTCAGCAGCGTAATAAACACTTGTGTTTCATGCGAAATCCATGGTGGAATTTCAAGAAATATTGAAATTTGTCATCTGCGAACTTCTTAAGGTTGCAACGTTGGAAAGTCTAGTATAATCAAGTTATCATTAAATTTACTCTGAAAAAGATTTACAAATTCCTACTTCTTAATAGTCACCAAAAAAGTATTTACCATTACTTCCACTTGCATGGAGAATATTCAAATAATTCACAACTCGGCAAATAACGCCGATAAGCAAAATATCAATTCAAAAGGATACAGATACTTGAGAATGTTCTCTCATTAGTTTTGAGTAAGCTCAAATTTGTTACCAGGATAATTTTTAATCAACATTAATTTTATCAATAATTAAATCCTGTCTCTTAACCTTTCAGTGTTTGATGTAGAGTGATTAAAGTCCAGCGCGAGTGAGTGAACATTTCTGATACATATAACCTATGATGTATTTTTCTATTTTCATTCTATTCTCTGCTACACCTTTTATTTTTCTAATTTATTTATAATTTTAAACTTACGTTGAACAAGTTGATATTTGATTATTATTAAATAGTAAACATAATCCAAAGGCAAATGAACATAATGATTGTATAAGAACTTCAAGATCATCTGCTACTGATTGAGCACAAATTTGTGAAATCAGCTAAAGTAACAAAAAAAAAACATACAGTCAATTGATAGATAAATTTACATAAAAATTTTTGCATACATAAGAAATACTACTTGGAATGGAAAGAAATGCTTGTACAGCTAATGTACAATTTGACAACCATGTACATAGAAAAATAAGTATGGAAATACGTGTATGAAACGAAGATGAAGACTATTTATAAAAATAAATTTAAAAAAACAAAATATTTCAATAAAAAATTTTCAATATATACATTTTCTAATAGATCAATGGATATTTCCATTAATGTTTTAGCATTAGATTGAGATTGATCAATTGAAAGTACAACTTTAAGTATAGCTTCTTTAAGTTGTTGATTATCCATAATTAAATGTGCTAGAGCAATACTTGAGCACCATGAAGCAATAATATCTTTACTTAAATAACCAATAATTAGTAAATGACCTAATGTATATTGATTAGGAACTAAAATGAAAAAAAATTCTTTTTGAAAAATAATAGTTTAAAAAACAATTTACCATTTGCTGTTTGAGGTAAAAGTGTTTGTACAATCATTGATTTTCCATAATCATTTTTATATAAGTAACATTGAAAACAATAAAGAATAGATATTCGTAATGGAAATAGTTGTTTTTCGCCAGCAACCATTGTATAAAGAAGACTTAATAACACTGGTCTACAATAAATTTTTTTTCTTTTGAATAAATAAATATATCAAAGATATTAAACTAACTGTGGAATTTCACCCGTATTATTCATTACAGCACCCAAAAATTGTTGATTTTCGTTATTACCACGGACAATATCACCAATTGTATTGATGGCCTATTAATATTTCAAAATATTTCTTTTTATAAAACTATACTACAAAAAAAAGCTTACTTCAGCTAGAACATCAGGTGGAATAGTTGTCATTGTTAGCATAACACATAAACGATGTAAAAGACCTTTTAGAAAATAATCAAAATTAGATAATATTCCGTTTTTATCATTCTATTTGGTACATCGACAGATGAGCCTCCTGACGTAAGGAACAAATTAAAGAAATACAAGAATATAATTTTATTTGAATAAATCCATATTCATATTAAAAATATAACAGAGCTCTTGCTATCAAATGAAAAGTGAAGAAGTTCATATTTACGAATGGATGTCGATCGTGTGTTCACTTATGTTTACACTCCAAACAGTCAAGAAGACTATTATCCATGTCAAAATATAATGTGTTCCACTATTTTTTGAATAACTATTGATACAGATGAGTTCTTTGTGAAGATTTTTAAAAACAATGTTCTGAAGCTATTTCTCTTTCGATCAATGCAAAGCCGACACTCCTAACTTGCTCTATTACACAGTTACAAGACTTTTCCTGAGACCTTCAATTTCAGTCAATTGATCTGTGATCACTCGGAAAAGCAGCTAAATAGCGGCAATGCATTATGCTGAGTCCAATGGTGATATTTGTTTTTCG
>CAJNOL010004430.1:0-12061 GCA_905250125.1 Rotaria sordida | reverse complement strand
AAAAATGATCATTTATCTGCAATAGATATTTGTGATGGCATTTTGTTTATTTTAAGTACGATTATGGATGAACTCGCATTATTCTGACTTTTTTTCTTTAGTATTTTCTGTCCGAATTACCCGGTATAGAAAAATACTCAGTTAATGAAGTTCTTGTTTAGAAATTATAATTGAATTTTTTGTTGTGGAATCTTTCTATTATGTGGTACTTTAGTAGGGTGAAATTCATCATATATTTCCTTTTTTTGATTTACTATCAAATTGAACAATTTCTAAGAATTTGTATTGACAATGATGCTCTCTAGCATGTTACTTTTATAGAACTGACTATCAATCAATGTTGAATAAATGTTTTTTTTTCATTCATCCTTTTAAATTGATAGATCGATATCGTTTTATCAAATGTTTGAGTTTGATTCCGTTATTGTTTTTGAAAATGAAAGTTGGAATAACTTCTTCTTTGCATTCTGGTTGAAACTATTGATCTGTTCAGAATTTCTATTCGGAAAATTTGTGTTTGATATGTTTCATTTGTGTCTATCGACTTCTCAAATTTCTTTGTTAGCATTATTTTTTTCACATCTCATCGAAGTTTGACGATGTTTCATCATACAGACAGAAAAAAAAGCGATTCAATTGTTCTGTATGCAGCAAAAATAATTATTTCTTAAACCATGTAACTGATTGATTAATGGTGCCAAACTTTTAATCGATACCTATCGATATTTAAAAATACTCATTCTCAACATGATCCAATATGAGACTAAGCATTTATTTTTATTTTTATTTTTATTTACTACAGTCTCCAAAAAGGATCGGATTCCACACTGGATCGATTATAAATACCCTCGTATATAATTGTACAATTTGATCATTCAATGTGCATGAGTTTTGTCGATATTTTTCAAAATATTTATTGGTAAATCAGTAATGATAAATCAGAAGTTATGTTCCATGTTTTTGATCGGATGGACGATATATAAAAAAAGAAAGAACAAGACGTATTGTAGAGAATTGTATCGTAGAAGTAACGCTGTCGATATTGATGGCAGGAAACGAAGACGTCGAATGAGTGAATACATGAACTGCTTCGCTATTTATAGTCCTACATGGAAGAGATCGATATCTATTTATCTTTTGTTTAGTCTAGACTACTTTTCGTCAAACTTTTTGATCGATGATGATAGTGATATCTAACTCTTCACTTATCAAGCATTTCCTTTTCGGCATCTTTTTGTCTTCTATGATCTTCATTTAGTAATATCCTGTTTTCATCACTTAAAAGAGATAGTAGTATGCATTTTTCTTTTCTAATCTAATGACTCACTGAGACATGATATGATGTAGTCAAATATAGGGATAACATGTTAGCCAGTAGAAAAAAATCTTACTATTCACAATAATAGATGGCGTTGAACCGCGACGTACATTAAGAAATTTTATTTATTGTATCACAATCAAGAATGTATATGACCCTCCTTTCAGGCGAGGGAATAACAGACGTAGAAAAAGGGTAATTATTTTGTTTCCCTAAACGTATGGTTTGTATTCACTCCTTTTTACCATATGTTGTAAGGGTCATAATCAGCAACGCTCGTCGACGGATTCGCTCAGCTGCTTCTCGTGGAAATCGTGCACTGTCGTTCTAATGAACTTGTTATGCATACAATCTGTAAAAGTTTGCGCCAGATTCACGATCCTCGACCATTATTTTCCGTCGATCAACCCTAGCAAGGAACGTTTATTTTCCCAAATCTGGTCGGATCCTTGAAAAACTAACATCATATTCATGTAGTGGACCCTCATTACCGTTCGGTCAAGTTTTATTCATGTCTATTGCGGACTGGCTAAGGACGCCAGGACGCTTCTACTATGAAGATAAGTCTGAAATAATATACACAATATATATTCTTTTCTAATAGAATAGCGTCCTAGTGTTTCATTAACTAGTATCTATTGTGAACTGGTTGAGGACGCCAGGACGCTGCTAATATAGAGAAAGTTTAGAAGTTGACCAAGAACAAAAATTCTTTCGAAAAGACAAACATTTCCTACAACTTCACATTCAATGTTGATTGTTGAATTTTAATTTATTGTTATATTTAGTGAAACACTTATGAAAGGTGATTCGAAACTTTTCAGTTTAAAAGCATCTTTAGCATGACTTCATAAAAATTAATTGATGCGTTCGAGGCAGAATTTTAGAATTGCAGTGACAGAAGACTGTATACAAAGTCAAAGATCGTTCATTTCTTAGTTAAAGTTTCGGTTTATCACAAGTTTTCACATTAATATTATTGAACTAGATCACCAGATTTAAGAAGATAACCTATGCCCTTGACTCTAAAACGATCATGAGATATACAACTAGTGGCGTTCTCATTTGAGATTTGCACTGACAAAAGCATAACTAAATTCTGAATTCTATAGCTAAGATCCATCATTTTCTATGCTTGTACGTGCTACATACGTAAATATAGATAACACTATCACCAAGAATTTAATACTTGTCATAAAATTTCCTAAATGATGTTTTAAGAAAAACATCTGCCAAAATGATTAGTTGTGTGAAAAAGTAAAGCACAAAAAAATGCTAAAAAATGACATTCAGACTTATAATTCTCCACCCCCGATTTTTCTTCGATGGATTGTTATACGAAAATCACTTGTATATCTTTGCCTGATTCTTGTACCAATGTTTACGGAGCTTTCCTGCACGAGATAGAGAAGAGTACTTAAAGACGAATGGCGCATCTTTTATCGGATATTTCGTGCGCCTTTGAACTCATCTGATACGATGTTTCTTTAGCCCTGCAGACATGCAAGCAAGCAAGCAGACAATTTAAACTTGTAAAACTCTACGAGAAAGAAAATAAAAACTTGGTTAATTAATGAGTTGAAAAATTTTTTTTTGAGCTTTGAACCCATCCCAAACGATGTATCTTGGATTTTTGAAGATTTTCTTGAAAAATGTTTTTTTGACCTTTGACGTTTGACCCTGACACAAACTATTTTTTTTCATATGATCCTCCTTTCAGTCGAGGGAAAAACTAACCACAATCTCGAGTTCTCCACCCTCGATTGCCTTTTGGTCAAGTTTTATAAAAACATTAATAATTAATAATCAATTAATAATTAGCTAATAATTAATTAAAATTAACCTCAGATTCGAGTTCTCCACTCTCGATTACCCTTTGGTCAAGTTTTATAAGAAAAATTAATAATTAATGACCAATTAACAATTAGTTAATAATTAATTAATAATTAATTAAAACTAACCTCAGATTCGTGTTCTCCGTCCTCGATCACCTTTTTGTTAAGTTTTATAAAAGACATTAATAATTAATAATCAATTAATAATTAGTTAATAATTAATTAATAATTAATTAAATCTAACCTCAGATTCGAGTTCCCCACCCTCGATTACTCTTTGGTCAAGTTTTATGCAGAAGCGGATGTTTTTTTGACCCTGATGTTCTTTTGACCCTGACACAAACATACATACATACACACAAACTATTTTTTTTCATATGACCCTCCTTTCAGTCGAGGGAATTTAATTAGAAATTCTTGCATATATCATTTCCTGTATCATTCTCATTTTTAATAGCATTATATGTCGAAGTGTTGTTGGTGATAAGAAAGAATCTTCCTTTATTCTTTAATTTCTTTTGTTATTTAAGAGAGTATTCATGAGGGTATCGAATATATGAGGCACGCGATAAAATTTTTTTGTTTGATTCTTTATGATCCTTTAGGACTTCCATGTCTAAAACTACTAACCCTAAAATTTTAGGTTCTAATACTCTTCCTATGAAAAGCTAGTCAATATCGACTTTTAGCACTATCACATGTTTTTGGGAAAAAAAAAAAGAAAATATCCTAAAGAAGGTATGCCAGCTTGTGTTTCAGCAGATTACTGAAAATTTTCACGGTATACACAGGAAGATAGAAAACTAAAAGCTGAACAAAATAAGCCATTTTGATATAATTTATTCGGTAAAAATTTAAGTTTTTTTTAAAGCCAACATGAGTGGAAGGGGATCATTTTGATCAATTTACATAAGACAGTGCAGCTGCTGCGGGTTTGGTGGAAAACGCAGAACAGGAAAATGTCGAATAGGAAAATGTCGCAAAAAAAACAGGAAAATGCCGAAAAGAAAAATGTAGAAGCGGAAAATATCGAAATTCAGGTTGTCGAATAAGAAAAATAAAAAAAAGGAAAAAATAGAAAGGAAAATGTCGAGAAGTAAAACTTCGAAAATAAAATTATTGTAATATTATTAGCTAGAAAAATTTTTATTCCGATGATATGAAAAGAACGGTATAAAAAAAAATGTGCAGTTTATAAATGTTAATTCTTTTTTTTGTGGGAGCCAAGTAACAATGCCAATCCATTTCATAATTGCTTCCCTTCGATTTCACCGTTGTCGAATCTTGATTTAAGTGTTTGAAATCGTCGCTGAAAAGCTGTTGTACGTGCTGTTGGTTTTGAACATGAAGCACCAGCAGCAAGTTGAATGATTAAATGCTCCAGGGGAACATTTTCATTTTGAATCAACTGGATGAACGACCATATATTCGGGTGCTTTTTCGAAATTCGTGTTGCAAATCGACGATTATAAGCTATGGTCCAAGAAAAATAAATTAAACAAAATCTGTGTCAAACAAATAATATTTTTTAATTACCCTCCGAAATATTATTAGTTCGATGATCAAGCCCGTATGAGTTCCACATAGATAATGGAATAGTACCATTTATCCATTGATGGTCAAAATACACAAATAAGTCATCTAATGATGATGATGATGTATCTCGAATTCGTTTGAATTGTTGTTCAACTTGATAAATTGGCATTAAACTTAAAGCCATTAATTGTTTGCATTGTTGACGAATTGCTGAAACTTGTGCATAATCAGCACCTAATCCCAATTCAATGATTTTGCGATGCGCACATTGTATAAAATGAAACAGGCATCCTGAATGCTTTGTACCTGGAAACTGATAAATAGAAAGATTGTAGCTGTAATTGATACTTTTATACACAAAAAAAGAATTTACTTCTTGTCGAATTGCTGATATCAATGCTGATTCAAAATCTGATACTACATGCTGCGGTTGAAATTGTTTATTCATAAGTGTTGCTTCATGTTTAAACCGACGAAATAATTCGATATATGTTGCTGCTCGTCGATTCGGCAATAAACAAAATGCAACCGGCACACCTTATCATAAAAAGATAAAAGTCGATTTAATGATTCCATAAAATGCACAACACTTACCCTGACCAAATTCTTGAACGTGTATTAAAAAGACCTGATTAAAGCCATTGGGTGCTGTACTAAAAGTACCATCAATGAAAATTGTCTTATTACTAAATAACAAGTGCATTTGTTGATCTGTTGAATACACAATAACACGTTCAGCTCCACGTTTAAGAAAAAAATCCATTAATAGAAATCGCTTTTGAGCCAATGTTTGTTGGTAGAACGTCGGTATTTCAAAAATACATGACGTTGGAATCACCGGTGTCTTCTTCCGTTGAGCTTTGCTCATATTTGAACCTGATGAATAAAATAAAACTAATATTCGACTATGATTTTTTTTTAATTAAAGATACTTACGATATTCAATAACCGTTGGAAGTGCTGCTGCTACTTCTTCCGACAAATATGCTTTTGCAATTTCTTCATCGTAAATCTTCGTAATTGACGTTGTTTCGGACATGATGCGTTCTTTCATTTTTTCCTTGAGCGATTTGATTTCAAGACTATCCGGACCAGTAAGATGATTGTGTTCGTTGGTAATTGATATAAATTCATTTTCCAAATTTGTGTGCAAGTACACACCACAATCAGGTTTAGTACAAAGCCAATATTTTTTGGTTGGTGAAGTTTTGTTACATTTGAAAGTATATTGATTGTACACCAGCATTGGTTTACCTTTATTCGTCTTCAAACATGAAAGAATACACTGCATTGGTGACGGTCGAGGACTAAATGATATGTTTACTGTTATCGTCAGACTGATTTATATATATAATGTTAACAATGACTTGTTATAGACTACAGACGGCGAAGAGGACGAGTTTTAAATCATTCAAGTAACAGCCAATAGAAGTTCAAAAAATAAATTACGTAATCTATAGATGTTTTTTCTATTCTCCGTTTTTCTTTTCGAGAATTTTCTTTCTGCACTTTCCTCTCATATATTTTCTTTCGATATTAAACTTCTTTCTACATTCTTCTTTCTACATTTTCCTTTCTACGTTTTCCTTTTCGCTGTTTTCGTCTTCTGCATTTTCCTTTTCGATATTTTTTCTATGTTTTTTTCTACGTTTTCCTATTCGATATTTTTCTTTTCTGTCTTTTCCATCAATCCGGCTGCTGCTGTATTGCAGGTTTAAGAGATCCCAGACTGAATGTTATATATGTTGTGCAAGATTTTATTCTCTACAAAATGGCAAAATATATTTGAGAAAACAATGTCGAATCAATGCAACAAACGGCTTACATCTTCGAATTTTTCGTGTTTTTTTGTAGTTTTTCAATAGAATATGAACATTTTTAGCAATATGAGTTCACATAGCACAATGATAAAGGAAAATAAATACGATATTCGAAATCAGCATGAAAAATTGCGTCTATCCATACATGTTTCATCAAAAACATTTTCCTACCCAAAATTGACCTGTGGTCTCCTGCAGCTATATTTCAAAGAAATTTTTCTCCCTAATCCCCCACAGATCAATTTTGGGTAAGAAAAATGTTGTGATGAAACATATATGGATAGATGCAATTTTTCATGCTGATTCCGAATATCGTATTTATCACGAAAAATTCGAAGGTCTAAGCCATTTGTTGCATTGATTCGGCATTGTTTTTTCAAATATATTTTACCATTTTGTAGCGAATAAAAAGTTGCACAACATATATAAAATTCAGTCTGGGATCTCTTAAACCTGTAACACAGTAGAAGCTACACTGTCTTGTGTAAATTGATCAAAATAGCCCCCTTCCACCCATGTTGACTTTAGAAAACTTAAATTTTTACAGAATATATTGTATCAAAATAGCTTATTTTGTTCAGCTTTTAGTTTTCTATCTTCCTGTGTGTACCGTGAAAATTTTCAATAATCTGCTGAAACGCAAGCTGGTACACTTTTTATAGGATAATCTTTTTTGTTTTTCCCCAAAAAGATGTGATAATGCTAAAAGTCGATATTGACTAACTTTTTATAGGAAGGGTATTAGAACCTAAAATTTTAGGGTTAGCAGTTTTAGATATAGAAATTTTGAATGATCAAAAAAAAATGCAACAAAAAATTTTATCGAGTACCACATATATTCGATGCCCTCATGGATACTCTCTTAAATATTTTTTTGCAGGATTGCAGCACTTGAAAATTCGAGTAATATATCATTTCACTGGGAATTTAATGCTCTATCGAACTGCATATTTGAAAAGACGGGGATCGGTTTTTTCAGAAAATTCCTGTCTAGAAAGTCGGGTTTTCCAAAAAAGGAGAATTTTTTGTGGTGCTAAAATAGGCTCATTGGGTAGAGTATTCATGCCTACATATGTGGTGTAATTTTCAAATTGTTACCTCACTCGCTAAGAGAGCCAGATAAAAACTAAATAGCCATACACAGAGTTTTCAAGGATTTTTGACCTTTAAATGTGTTTTTTTACAGGAGACTTGAGTTTCGGAACATCCTAATTTTGATATTCTACAACCTTAGATGTTTTTGAGTATCAAAAGCTCAGCTTGGATGCCTGAAGGATAAAAATTCAATTAAGCAGCTAGCACCGTCTGTACATAAATTCAACGGTTTTCCCATCAAGATTCCTTTTTTTTCAACTTTCAACCAGATATTTTCGATCAGCATGAGATTCTGAATTGAATGATGTATCTTTCAGAAAAATTGTCAAAAAAAACAGAAAGTCGCTTTTTTAGTCAAAAAATACATCATTTTGTTTAGAATTCAACGCTGATTAAGAATATATGATTTTTATGCATAAATATTAAGAGTCGAAAAATGACTTCATCTGCGTCCCTCCTTTCCCTAAAAGTTCGATATTTCGACTTCTTCTTCGATATTCAAAGTTTTTTTTTGTCGTTAGTATATAGCTTCGCACTCCTAGTACCTACTAAAAAAGCTTCAACCGTAAAGAGTTAGTTATGCGAAAGATATTGAATGAGAAAGTTTTATTACTAGAGACACCTGTAATCCGATTATGGAATAACATCTAGAGGTGTGGATCGTTTTGTTTTGTAGCGCACCTCAATGTGTGTATACTGAAATTTTCGCGATTCTATATCACGCCAATCAAAAACCGCACGCTTGCCAGTAAACACCGGTGAAATCAACATCATCAGATAAAGATATATGATCTTATACTGAAAATTGAACTCAACTATTTAATAATGGAGTGGTCCGAAAACAAACACATGTCTCTCCATGTAGGTGCCACAGGAATACATCCACACATTGCTCTTGCTGTGAGTTCGATGGAAATAATAATTCAATATGTGAATAGAGGAAAAGTTCTTCAATAATTGAACTCAAGTTTCAATTTTGATACTACTGAATATATACAAAGTCCAGTTGAAAAAGAAACGTAAATATCTCTTTAACTATTCAAGCGATTTACGTGAGGTTTTCATAGTTTAATTCCGTATTCATTGAAGTTTCATTTTACATAAATTTGTCTGTAATAGATGTGCAAAATAATCACTTATTAATGCAATACACAAATCCTTCCTTTTTGAAAATATCTGTAAAACCACCGTGTAAAATTTAGTTTGAAATCTTTTCGTGTGATTATTGATGCCAACTTTGAACTGAATTAGATTTTTGACAGATATTTTATAAAATTGTTCTCTATGTGTTCCTACAAAAAACGTGGACTTGCGTCAGCTCAGGTAACTGTGATGCCCATTGGAATGAATTGCTCCTTCTATTGCACATGTTTGAATGAATGTTCTCCAAAGTTAACGGAATTTACGGCTAAAATGCGGAAGAATTTCAGGTCTGTAAAATAATAGGTAGTTCATCTGGCATAATCTTTTTACTCCTGAACTAGTGAAATATTTGTCTTCATTGATAATATTATCGCGAAAAAATTGTTCAAACACTCGATTTTCTAATATTAAACAAAGAATGTTGTCTTTCAAGATTATATAATAATTTCAATAGTAGCATGTGTCTACGACCTCTATTAAAGATCTTGGTAAAGTGAAAATAAAATTACACAAGAGGATCAAAAGGATTTCAACCTGAATTTTATATAATTTTTTTACAGATATTCTCACAAAGTATAGATTTAGTGTATTATATTTATAAGTGACTATTTTGCATATCTATTATAGACTAATTTCTGTGAAATAAAATTTCAATGAATATGAAATCAAACTCTAAAAGCCTCACACAAATCACTTGAATGGTTAAAGAAGTATTCATGTCTTTGTTCGTTCGGACTTTTGGCACACTCAATATTAGAAGAGTTGATTTTTTTTCAAACATCAATTCGTTGAATTTGTTAACGACGTAGGCATCTTTGCTTTTGTAGCACTATTACTACCTGTAAAGAATAATAATCCTAAATGATTGATGAGCAGAGAACATTTTCTTAGCTCATGGATCTCAAGTAACTTTGAACATAGAAAGAATAAAACGTGAACATTAGTTAATCTACAGTGATATCCGATAGTAAGGAGCTTCTCACTGTATTAGTTATATTATATGACGAAGGTGATAGTTACAAACGCTTCTCTCTTTTTTTTTGTCTTACGTTCACGCTTCGTTAATTTTTTTTTTCTACCAGTCCAATCGATCCTCTGTACATTGCAAATTACTTCATCATATATTATACACCATGTGACCAAACAAGCGCATCAAAGGAAGCCTTTTCGTCTATCAGTTAATAATACATAACATAAATATCAAAAGTGAAGATACTCTATCTGTGGTAGTAAGCTACAGAAAAAAGACATGAAAATCACACTAACAGTGTGTTTAGTTATTCAAAATTATTTAAATCGCAAAAAAGCATAAATGGCTAATGACCATGTTTTCTCGAAGATAAAATCTGCTGCAGTATGGAATATGGATACATTTCATCATTTTCCATGATCAATTGGAAGAGGTAAGCTACTATTTATCTAAGGCATGATCATCGATATTTTATTTCTGTTATATGAAATGATAGACATGAGTGATGTGTGATCTCTCCGTAATACTAAAGATAAGCATAGCAGAATAAGGTAAAAACAAATAAGATGTGCATTTTTTAAAAATGATCTGAGAACAAATGGTAGAAGTAGTTTCACATGGATATGTCTGGAATTAGGGATATGTGGCTGTAGTTTTAATGTCATGTATTTGTGTATAGTTGATACTTTCTTTGCTCTAGAAGTTGTAAATTCGAAAAAAATTACGGTGTAGACATAACGTAGATGAATTTAACTCTGGATTCGAGTTTTCCAGCCCCAATTCGCTCAGGAAGCGTTCCAGATGTTCTCATTTTGTGTTTCAAATAGAGTTCGACGTGCTCTATCGAATGGTGAAATCAGATTCACGATACCTCATGCTATTCGATCAAAAACTCTAAAATACTGGTTTTTCGCTATAGATGATAGGGAAGCCGGGAAGTAATTTCAGCACTGATTCGTCCAGGATGTAACACTTTCTTGGCAAATCGGGACTGGAATTACTCCCCGGTTATCCTATGGCTAATGGAAACAATCAGTTCCTACTTGGAACACAGATGAAAACACATGAAACGCTTCCTGGGCGAATCGGAGCTGAAAATACTTGTATCGGGTGCTAATTTCGCCTACGTATATACATAGAAAAATTCACAAAATTACCAGACGATTTGAATGACAGTAGAACATGGTTTGTCTGGAACGTTATGGCCTGTTGTAGTCAAAACAATAGGAGATTATCACAGACACTATCCGTTGTGCTTTTTTCACCTTCTATAGTTGGTATTAAATATTGGAAAGCGTGAAAAATACTGAATTGATTGATCAATTAGCGAATAGCTGGTTGCGCTTTAAAAGTTCGACGGAAAAGTTAATTCAAATATCTCTTATATAATTCAAGCGATTTAATTGATTTTTTTAATAATATGTTAGTATGTTCTTTAAAGTTTTGTTTCACATAATTTAATTTACAGTAAATGTTCAAAATGATTCCCATCACCTGAAACACATAAATCCATCGTTTTCGAAATCTTTAAAAAAACATTGTAGGAAGTTTATTTTCGAATTAATTTCTTTTCGTTATCGGTTCTTATTTTGAATTCAACCAAATTTTTATATATATCTTATACACGTAGGTCTTCACTTTGTATTTCTCGATAAACCATTTAAATGAAAAGAGACTTTGTCTGGAATAAAAAGAGCTCTCGTGATTGTAGATACCTGGTAACTTGCGTATCAACGTGATATAATTTCAACTCGATCTTGTGAATCTTTTTTATGAAGTTGTAGGACAAATTACACCCTGTATAGATTCATTAGATGATATTCAGTGATAATTCGGCCTGTTGTCGTTCATGGAATGAAGTAGGCCGTTGCAATAATCTGAACATTCGATAGTGGTACATTTTCACAATTATTATAAATATCGCCAATTTCCTCTTCCTTAGTTTTTGAAGGTCTTTTGGATTGTTGTCTGTTTCTACTATACTCGTTTCGTGAAAGCTTTGAAAAGTATCAATGGTACAGTCTATGTCTGGCGTTTTTATGCCAAATTCGACTTGCATTTTTCCTTTCACAAGGATAGATGACTCAAGTTTGGTCATTAATAAAACTATTTTACTGCTAGTGTTTATAGGCACAGACATTTATCTGAAAATATACAAAATAAAACTTTAAAGAACATACTCACATATTATAAAAAAATCAATTAAATTGCTTGAGTTATATAAGAGATATTTGAATTAACTTTTCCGCCAGACTTTTGGAACACTCATAGGTATAGATATAAGACAGAAGACGAGGGTGCAGAAACAGATACAAGAGTTGAAGATAGATATAGATAAATACAG
>CAJNOL010004429.1:2635-15642 GCA_905250125.1 Rotaria sordida | reverse complement strand
ACACATACAATCAAATCTCTTCAGGAAATGATACAATGGCGAATAGATAATAAAGTTGATTCGATTCTTGAACATGCACCTACATTATCTCGAATGGATGTCCTTCGAAGAGTTATTCCGAGTGCTCAACATGGCTATACAAAAGTTCATCGACCATTATATATAGAGAAATCGGGTCTAACGCGTGTAAATAAAATATTGAATATGTTTACACCAGAGGAACTGCTTCAATGTCATATTTATTGGCTTGAATACATTTGTCAACGAGCAAGAGAGCACAGTCGACAATTGGGAAAACATGTGGAAACTTTTACTTCGATTTCGGATTTGCACGGCTGTAAATGGAATATAAGAAAAGTATTTCATATATGTAAAGAATTCCTTTACATCGATGACAACTATTACCCTGAACGTCTAGGACAGCTGTTTTTTGTAAATCCACCAGCGATCTTTCCTGCTCTTTGGGATTTAGTGAAACATTGGGTTGATCCTGTAACGAAAGCAAAAATTATTGTCGTTAAGAAAGGTTCTGGAACCTCAACATTATTATTACAGCATATTGATTCTGATCAATTACCACATGAATATGGTGGAAACTGCAATTCATGTTCAACTGCTCCGATTTGTATTCCTGTATACGACTGGGACAAAGACACTCCTGAGGATGGAAAGGAAGAATAGGAAGGACAGAAAGAACAAGATGACTAAGAAAGAAGTATGCGCCAGGTTTGTGTTCTTTAGCGGCTTGTCGTTTGTTTAAAGAAATTCAATTATTTCTAAAAACCTTTCAAAGTAATCTTTACCAAATTAAAATGTAAAACACGATGAAACTCCTTTAATTGTAAATACTTGAGATCTTACCTTCTCCACCTCATTATTGATTATCACAAGTTCTTTGCTCAATTTTTCAATTCTTTTATTTAATAAACTTACTTGGTTATTTAATGTATTTGCTTGATTATCATTTGAGACTAACATTTCTTCATTCGTTTTTTTAATGTGAATGACACAATCGGGATGCGTCACCTAAAAATATCGTAAGATCATCTCTTATCGGTTCTAGGTAGCTTATTAGACTGAAATGAGTTTTTTTCGGTTATGATTTTTAATATTTTCTTATGTTATGAAAGAAATATAGAAGCAGCATCATTCTTTAACAAAATCTCTTTTACATATATCTCATTTGACAAAACGAAGATAAATTCTTTTTCCTTTCACGAAGAAAAATGAAAAATAAAGATTAAAATAGCAATACAAGATTCATTTTAAGAGAAAAAAACGAACTCTAGTTTAAATAACAATGCAACCTGCTTGCCATTGATGCTTGAGGAAAATTTATTTTGTTTCATACTTGTTTTCTTCTATTAGTCAATGATGAAGCACATCCAATCTTGTTCACTGTTTTTATACACTTCCTGAAAAGATCCAGTGTAGTTGCAACTAGAAAGACATTTTTCTTTCACTTTTGCTTCATTACATAGTTCTTCCGACATGCATAGAAGTTTTGGGTATTTTCACATGAATTCAAAAAGCATAAATGCTCATCCCCAAAATAGTCATCTAATGATATATGTTTACTTTTAGTTGATATTTGTTATAGAGTAAGACATTTGAAAAAATAAAGAAAATAAAGACCATCCTATGTGATCGGAATAGTCATGAAGAATTCCAGAAGAATGAATATGAGAGGAAAAGGGAATCATTGTTTTTCAAACTGAATACTGTGCGTTGAAAATTCATCTGAAACTTCAAAAGTTTACCTTCTATGAAAAATATCGGATGATGAAAATGATAATGAACAATCATTATAGTTATCAGAAGCAGATTCGACTAATGAAACAAAAAACTCGCTATATCACAATAACAAATATGTAATTACTCACACTGCTTACTTCCAAAATTATTAGGATAATATGGAACTGTGGTTGATTTAATCTAAATACAAACTTGTCCAAAATTTGGAAGTTCATTGTCGTTACCGTTAAACAATACTGATGACAATGTTGGTGAAGAAAGTGGTTGTGATGATGAAAGAATACTTAATCTTCAATTTAGCAAAATCTACACTGTCTTTCATACATCACTGTATTGAAATTCGAAGAATTAAGAACAATATAATGATACTTACAAAATTAAATTATCGATGATCTGATATTGTACTAGATTCTTATCGACATTATCAAATGATTAAATGTCTAAAAGAATAGAAGACATAAAATGTATTGTCTATAGCATGTAAAGAGTATTTCACAGAAAACATCGATAAGATTCGGCTTATTCTTTTTATTACTACTGAAGAGATATACGTTCAGAGAGTATCTGTAGTTAGCAGGTGAAACCAGTATTTTTTTCAAAATTATATGTTCAATTCTTTTTATTAGATAAAGCAAGAATCAGAATGGCTTTTATATCAGTTTTACTGTTTGTGCTAAACAACTTCTACTGTATTATGAACTATGAAATGAGCTTATTCTATTTAATCTAAGTGAAGTAACTGAAGCTGAAGCGATAAAAATATATTTGGCATAATTTCTTTATTGAAAAGTGATAACTGGGTACGGTAGATTTCACTTACCATGAATGTTATTTAATGAACGTTCTTTCACAGTTTTCCTTTTAATTTGTTTTTTTTTCAACTCGATCTAAAACCGATGTATAATATTTTGAGAACATAAAATAACTGAGGCGAAAGAATAAAGTTAATCTTTTTACCACGGGCTAAGGACTACTTTTGCAAGTGTTTACCATGTTCACAGTAAAATATTAAAGTTCTATCCGTAAATGCACATCATTTTATTTTTAATGCAGCAGAAATGTCCTTCACTCCTATTGTATAATGCTGCAATTCTTGATTACCTCCTATCACGATGGGTATTCGATTATTTTTCTTTGATGTAGATCTGTGAAGTTGTTTTTGCCATCGAAGAAGCTGATTGTGAAGATTAGATGGTACATTTCTCGAACTTCCATCAACTACGAGTAAATTTCATTCTTTCGGTAGATCATCTTCTATTATGTAGTTCATGTTGTGCGATTATATATGGAGAATAATTAAACATAAACAAGCAAAGTGGTTCAAAACACGGACACTCAATAAACACGAATAACAACAAACGAATGACAATTACACGAAGTCAAATTATATGTTGATGTATTGTATAGACACGATTTTCTTTGTTTTCGATTTGGTCATTCAAACATTCAATTATCATGCATTCGCGTCTTTTGTATTGAACATAATGACATTTAAAGAAACAATCAACATTACCTAAACAAAATAAACCCACTAAACCAAGACGCATTGACGCGCTACATTCGAAAGCGTATAACTTGGCGAAATGATTGCTTGAGCCAATGGGATAACGCTTCTATTGTTATTGTTTTTTTTTCTTGCACATTCAGCTAGTTGTTATTTTTATTTTGAATTTTTCACTAGATCTTTTTTCTATAATTATTTATTTCCAATACAGGTCTTTGCTATCGGTGATCGTGTAACAAATCTTGCACCTAAATCTTTTTCTTGATCGTTAATTTTGTTGTCTTTATAATTTTTTCACATTGAGAAAAATATAATCCATTTCTAACTGTCGCATGTTGTGATCAATCCAAAATTAACACGTTTCTGGTATTTTGCTTATGTTGAATAACGTCCATTGTCGCCAAATGAATTCTGTTACCTTGGAAAAAGTGTTCAACGAATGATTCAATCAGCTTGAGAGTGTGAGTATGAGTGAGTATGGATATGAGTTTTTTCTTCACCCATATGCGTACACATATCTATGTCCCCGCTGACATTCACACTTACACCCACACCCGATACGCTCAGTATGCAAAGAACGAGAGGACTTACATATTCGACAACGCCACTTGCATTTGGCGAGTGCTTTTGAACAAGCACCTAAATACCAGTTGTTGTGCATTTTTGGACATGGTTTAGTAAGATACACATGTAATAAACCTGATTGTTGACATAAATTAATTGTTTTTTTCGAGGGTTGAAGTTAATTGATTCTATTCACGAACAGTTAAATAGTCAAGAGAAGGTAATGGAACATATGCCATTGTAAATGATACAGGAATCATAGTGAAATGATTTTAAATAGGGCATCTTTAATTATACTAAAATTAAACCTATCAGTATATAGTTGGATTGTTCCTTTTTTTTCATAATTACTATTTGATCAATCTATTAAACAACAATGTACGCCCCCTTTCGTTCTATCATTTCCACTGAGCACAAAAGATTAATCGATACATTTTTTTCCTTTCCTCTTTACATGTATAACCAATCATGCTAGGGTGTCGTTCATCTGAAGAAATACCCATTTCATTTATTTTTTTAACATCATACCAAGCAACATATAATACAAGATGTCCATAATGTCTATCGAAAATTTACCAAATAATTTATTTAAAAATATCTTTTATTATCTTGATGGTTATGAATTATATGAAGCTTTTTCAAATCTCAATTATCGATTTAAACAACTTCTTAATTCTCCATTACTTTTATTTAAAATTAAATTTCATTTAACATCCAATGAATTATATGCAAGCTTTTACAAACAAATGAAACTCATTAATCGACATCAAACATACTCATTGAATTTATATTTACCATTAAGAAACAATCATTTCTTCTCATCATTTCTTATTGATTCATTATTTAATCATCTGAAATTTCTTATTCTTAATCAAGTTGAACCAGATTTGCTTTTATCAGTTCTTTCCAAATTGTCAAATGTATCACGTCTTTCTTCGTTGACTATTAATACTTTAAATGTTTTGAAATATTCTAGTGACATTTATCAAATTGTTTTTAATTTACCATTGTTAAAATATTTCAAATTCTCAGCAAACAATTCACATTTATTTGGGTGTAGGGTGTAGATGTGGGGTTTAGGTGTGAGTGTGGATATGGGAGTGATTTAAGAGAGATTGACTCCCATATCCACCTCATTCACACCCAGACCTACACCCACCCACACCCATACCCTTTGTCTTTGTATTTATTTAAGCTGCTGTAAAACAACTTTTCATATAACTCAATTCTTACCATGAATTAATATAATTAATATGTATCAACAAATTACTAAGTCCAAGAAACTTGAAGTATTAAAAATGTAAGTTTATTTCAATATTTTTATATAAAAAATATTTTTCTTTTTTAGTAAAAGTGAACTTCAACGATGTTGTCATAAATCTCGAATGAGATTGATGGAATTAATAAATTATGATGCTAAGTGTTGAAATATTTTTGATTATTATATTTAATATTTTATTTATAGATATCAATGATGATGATAAAGATAAACAATTTTTTTTTTACTATAAGTCCAAAGAATGTTGATGATTTTATTAATAGTAAATTTTCAAACAAAAACTATTTTTTTATATTCTTTTGTATTCAGGTCGATTAACAAGAAAATCAAACAAAAAACTAAAACCATAGCTTTAATTCAAATGAAACCATATTTTGATTGATGGTTATCAAGGTGAATATGGTATTATTATTTAGATATTCTTCTTCATGCTTGTGTAGTTAAATTACTTCAATTATTTTATTAGATTTAAACGTTCATTTTTGTTGATTTCATTGATGTATAATATTATTTTTGTTGTGCTTTGATTTTTGTATGATGGTGTGATTTATTTTTTCAAAAAATATTTACATTGAACAATAAACATTCAAGATATTATTTATTTTTAGACCGATGTTTAAAATAAAACAATGATCAATGCCTGAAAAATCTAATGAATAAATAATAGTATCATGTATTCTAAACAGTTGAAGAGAATGAGATTCGATATAATGAGATATAACTGAAAAAAATCCTTTGCACAATTGTGAAAAATGTATTTTATTTCTATCGTTAGGGTGTGAATATGAGTGTGAGATGTGGATGGTGTGCGGATGTGGGGTGTGAATGTGAAAGGTAAGTAAAAAAACCCACATCCACACTCAAGATATTTTTTCTAGTTGAGAAGACAGGATCCTACTAGGATTGACTCAAGATTCTATTGAGAATCCTGTCAAGATTATGAAAGAGGATTGTGCTAAGATTTTATCAAGTTCTCGTCAACATCTATATAAAATCTTTGTACCAGAATTCTATCAGGAGTGATAGCCATATCAGACGAGGATTCCAGCAAGAAAAGAACAAGATCAGTCAGAATACAAAACTCACTAATTCTGAAAAGTTTCAATCAGGATCTTCTTCAAAACTTTTCACAAATATCCATTTCTGGACTTTGCAAGACATTTTCAATCCAAATCAAGATCTTGAGAAGAAAATATAAGGATTTAGTAATGGTCTTTGCCGGTTACTGTTTAGTTAACTCAGCTGTGTTCATTTTTTGTGAAAACCTAGGAGGATCCTTCAGAATCATAAGTTTCAAGGATCTTGCCAAGTTTGATTCAGGACTCTATCGAAGAATTGTTGTGACAACGATCACAGACAGAATTTCATCAATATTCCATTATGTTTGAGTGAAAACATGTTCTGGATACTGATATGAGGATTCTGCCAAGATTTATAGTTATATCAAAGATGGATAATACCAGGAATAAAACAAGATTCTTCAGAATCCTCAACTAATAAGTCCTGCTAAACTTCGATCAGGATCTTGAGTGCAAGTGTTCAAGAACAGGCATTTCAAATGCTTTAAAAGAAGACAAGTATGATCAGGATCTTAATAAGAAAATACAAGAAATTCAGTTAAGATCTTTCCATTTCGGGTGTGGGTGATGTGGCTGTGACTGTGAGTATGGGTGTGGATGTTAATCTCTCTTTAACCACACCTTACATCCATACGCACACCCTCAAGTGATAAAAACGTTCAAATCGACGATCAACTATGCCTCTAATAATGTCAGTAATCGTTCGGATGCAGTTGTCTACAATAAAATCGAAACAAGTTCAGCAGCAAGACTGTTGAAGAGCAAGGTAAAAGCCTTCATTACTATTCTAATACCTCTCGATTTATGATATCACCAGTCATAGTAGAGAGAGCTACAACCAATGGTTTCGAATTTGGTAACACTGGAAAGTTGGAACGACTTTTCTTATTAGGGTTAATATAATATGTATATTAACCTCTTATTCGATCAATTAGACTGTGCACATCATTTAGCATGTAAAAATAAATATATTTGACCAAGATAAAATAGTTTTGTTATTTTCATGTCATGGCTAAAGTTCGAAAATAATAAAATAATAATTATGGGTGAATCCGTGGGGTTTCTACCACTTTCAGGGAAAAAAATTTTTTTTTCGATTTTAATAGGCTAGTTAGATGGGGCGTCATCGAAAACGGTCTGAGGTAATAATTAAAACCTTTTTACTCATGAAAGTATGGGGATCCAGATGGTTTTTTAGGAACATCTCAAGGTCTATATATCGGGTGTCCAGTAAGTAACTATACAAAGAAAAAGTTGAGTATCTCCATTACGGCTAGACCATACGGGCTCATTTTTTTACCAAGGATAGAGGCATGTTCACATTCCAAATCTACACGGACAAGATTGGTGAGAACCTTTGTTAGATATCAATATTGACTTCAACAAGAAAAGGAGTTTCGAGTCTTTCGAAGTTACAGTTTTTCCGTGTATACCAGCTTGATTTTTTTACTGGAGATGCAATTAAACGTGCTCTTTCTGATGAAATCATTTTCAACTTGAAATTCGATGTCTAGTGAAACACTTTTGCTCTCACATAGCCAATTTGTCTCTTTTTTGACTAGTATTTGACGGTTTTTGAGCAGAAAGTGTTTCATTTAATTTTTAAAAAGTGTCATATTTGAGGTCAGCACAAAAAACTGAGTCGATTCATATACATTTCAAACTGTTTCTATGACTTTCATTTTTTCCTCAATTTTTCCCGCTGATCCCCTCAGGGATGGATGAAAAATGAACTTCATGAAAATAACTATTTAATTATCTAGAAACCTCTGATTCTCTCTAAAAATTGCATTTTACAAGTCCTGAATGGCTTTTCTACTATCGGAAACGTTTTCTCATGAAGTGCATTTTTTCGTTCATCCCTGAGGCGGACCAAGGGGGACAATTGACGGAAAAATAAAAGTCCTAGAAACAGTTTGAAATGTATATAAGTCAGCTCAGTTTTCTGTGCTGATTTCAAATATGAGATTTTTTAAAAGTCAAACGAAGTACTTTCTACTCGAAAACCGCCGAATATTGGTCAAAAAAGAGGTAAATTGACTATCAAGTATTGTAGTTAGAGCAAAAGTGCTTCATTAGACTTCAAAGTTCAAGTTGAAAATGGTCTCATCAGAAAGAACACATTGAATTGCATATCCAATGTGAAAATAAAGCTAGTGCACCCGGAAAAACTATAATTTCGAAAGACTCGAAAAACCATTATTTATGCCACTATGACCCAATTGGGGCGGTATTTGGAATTTATCGATAGAAAAAAATTCAAATGTCTAAGGCATTCTTATTGACTCCGATAGAAAATGAAATTCTCTATCAAATGGGCCTATTTGCGACTAGCTTAGTTCGGATTTTGATGGACTTTCAGGTCAAAAACTGGTTTTTACGGCTTCCAGAAAGTACTTTAGATTTTTCTTATTATCCGAGTACTTTTGAAAAATAATATGGCATTTGTAATCAGCACACATAGCAGTATCGAACTAGAAAGACTTCTGATAGAACGGCGAAAAAAATTTTTTGTCGAAACCTGAGGGGAACCCCAGGAGTCAAAAAATTGGGTTATGATAAAATACAGAATAAACTTATGAAAAATAATCAGGGTTCAATGCTGATTATCGGGCTAATAAAATTAGACTTATCCTATTTGGGACAATCAGTCCATAATTTGGCACACCTCCTTTTCTTGTTGAGGTCAATATTGATATATAACAAAGGTTCTCACTAATCTTGTCCGTGTAGATTTGGAATATGAACATGCCTCTATCCTTGGTAAAAAAATGAGCCCGTATGGTCTAGCCGTAATGGAGATATTCAACTTTTTCTTTGTATAGTTACTTACTGGACACCCGATATATAGACCTTGAGATGTTCCTAAAAAACCACCTGGATCCCCATACTTTTCATGAGTAAAAAGGTTTTAATTATTACCTCAGACCGTTTTCGATGACGCCCCGTCTAACTAGCCTATTAAAATCGAAAAAAAAAACTTTTTCCCGAAAGTGGTAGAAACCCGGCGGATTCACCCAGTAGAGATCGAAGTGAAGCGAAAAAAAATTAGATGACGACACCTGGACAAAATTTATCTTCATTTACGTTACTAATCTCATCCTTTTTATAAAAAGATGAATATATAACATCGTCTAGAGAAATTTTACTAGTCTTTTTTGTTCATTAATGCACATATCTAATTCAACTGTGTGATTTAAAAAAGTGTGAATATTGATGTAATTGAACAGAAGACATATTCACATCCAATACAAATTGACATGCTATCAATGATTGTTAATTTCTAAATTTTCAGATGTATCTTAACTGGATTGATTACGGCGTTATTGCTTTACTTTTATGTAAGTCGATAAATAAGTTTATTTAAAAAATGATTTCTTCTTTTCGATTCTTCAGGTGTATCAGTTGCCATTGGTATCTATCATGGTTGCATTCATTCAAAACAACGGACAACAAAAGAATTTTTGATTGCGAATGGTTGAATGGGGGTAGAATTTGATAATTATGTTTTTTTTGTTTTATTACAAACTGTCCTATAATAATCTTATAGATTTTGCCCACGGCATTGAGCGTCTACGCGAATGTAGTTTCTGCGGCTACTTTGCTTAGCGTGCCGGTTGAAATCTATGCTTTCGGAACAAAATACTTACTTTACTGTGAGTATTGATTTCAAAATACAAGTCACGATTAGTCAAATAATTGTCAATGAAAATTGTAAAAAAATTCATTACCTGTTTCCCTATTATTTTTTGTTGCTAATGTTTGAAACACGGCAGGTTCTCGTCATGGACAGGAACGAAAAGTGTTATAATGCATGTGATATTAAATTTTTATTTATACTATAAGTACTCATGTTTGTCGAAAACACCTCTATGAATTTGGTATTTGATCGTTTTCCATGAATTTCCAATAGTAATAGTTTATTTGTGAACATGTTTTTACAATTAATATCAATAATATCTATCGAATAAATACATTTTCAACATCTTTTTCTAATATATTATATTTTGTCGGGTATCATACTGTTTCTACATAGATATCAATGGGTAATTCATGAGTGGTACAATCGAATTCTTATATTAATTTCTTGTCGTGATTTTTTGTCTAGTATATTTATGACAATTATTTAAATTTTTTTAAAATAGGTTTTGGATGGTTTGTTGGAACGTATTTTACTGCAACTTTATTCATACCAAAGTTTCGTCAGATTGAATGCGCTAGTATTTATTCTGTGAGAAAAAAAAAAGATTTTTAATTTGTCTTACTGAATATTAAACATATTTGTATAGTATCTTGAACGACGTTTTTCTTTGACTGCTCGTATAGCTGTCACTATAAATTTTATTCTAATAACAGTAAGTAAAAAATTCAAAAATAGAAAACAAATTTAAACAAAGTCTTTGCAAAGATTCTTTTCATAGCTGTTAACTTATATGGACCTAGTTTAGCTTTAAGTCAGGTAACTGGACTTAATCTATGGTTAACCATTGGCGTTTGTGGGTTAATTTGTACACTTTATACAAGTATTGTATGTTTGTAAACATCTAATCTTCAATTAATAAGACAAGAATGTTCTAGGGTGGAATGAAAGCAGTTATTTGGACAGATGTTCTGCAGAGTATCATTATGTTTTTAGGTGTGATTTTATCAATTGTTTTTGGTATAGATTATATATAATTTTTTATTTAATACGTCTATCATTTCGTTATTTTAAAGGTTTTATGGATAGTGGTGGTGTAAGAAAAGTTTTTGAAATAGCTTCAACCGGCGATCGATTAAATTTACCCAGGTAATTTGACAAGATATAAAATGTTGAGACTTTTCTTCGATTAATTTTAGTCTTTCGTTAAATCCATCGATTCGTTATACTGTTTTCGGTCTTACGGTTGGTAGTAGTTTATATGCTATAGCTGCGATGGCAGTTCTTCAGATTTCTGCACAAAGATATCTATGTGTCAAAAGCACACGAGCAGCTCAGGGGTATCTTGTGCAATCAATTTTATGAATTCATATTCTTCACAGAATTCTTTTAGAGTTGCTTGGTTAGGTTATGCCTTCGTGATCATGACTTTATTGTTGAGTTCGCTTGTTGCATTGATTCTCTATGCAAAATACAGTCAATGTGATCCATTTCGAGCTAAAATCATTAAAAAACCTGATCAAGTAAAGCATTTGATTGATTTTGTGCAATATAGCAAGTATTTGCCTTTTGTAGCTTTATCCACTTTTTGTTGTTCAAACATTTGGAAAATATCCAGGCTTTACTGGACTTTTTATTGGAAGTATTTTGAGTGCTTCTTTAAGTACAGTATCAAGTGGTATTAATAGTATAACAACAGTCATTCTCGAAGATATCTACAAACGAATTTCAATTTTTCCATCAATATCTAATGAACGAGAAGCACTGATTTCGAAAATTTTGTGTACGTATATTCGTAATAAATTTGCTAATACAATTCTCTCTATTTTCAGCAAATGTTTTTGGCATTTTAACAACACTCATAGCATTTCTTATGTCCTATTTTGAAAATAATATTAGTGTGGTAATGAATATAGAGTTTTCCTGTGTTACTGATTTTAAGATTTTTGACATTTAGATTGTGTATCAAGTTGCCGGATCATTGACACCACCTATTCTGAGCGTATTTCTACTTGGATTCTTTGCACCAAGAGTAAACAGTCGAGTGAGTTGATGCTCTCTATGATCCAGCTATGATATGTATATATATATATAGAGTGTGCTTGTTGCCTTCATTATTTGCTTAATATTTCAATCATGGGTGCTGATTGGAGCCAATCTGACAGTGAAACAATATGCAGGACGAGATGGACGATTACCAGTTTCAGTTGATGGATGCTTACCAGCATTAAATAGGACTCTACAGCCAATAGTTACCCAAAAGTATGATGAATAAATTAAAAATCATGTTGTTTTAGCATTATTTATTTAGATCTAATCCTTTGCTACCTCTTTACTCTGTATCCTTCTTATGGTATAATATCAATGGTGTCTTTCTTACGATCATTTTAGGCCTTCTTGGTATTCTTGTTTTTGGTAAAGTACTTTAGTAGATAGAGAATTCGTCATTATCAATTACAAATTTATGTAATAGGTTCGAATGATCCGAAATCAATTGACAAATCATTGCTGTGTACATGGAAGGATGCATTCGGTTGCGGTTCGTCCATACAAGTGAATTGATCATGATTATTTTTTATAGAACTAATTCTTTTTTTCTTTCATTAGACAAAAGATCAATTGATGAAGGTGAAAAATACAGATATTGAACTAGAAAATCTACCAGTTGAAAGACAAGAATTATTGTAAAATTCATTCTATACAAAATGAAAGCATAATATTTAATCTAGACGATAAATTTTGAAATTCAAATACATGATCATATGAATATTCTCTATATTTTGATATTTACATCACAGCTATTCGATATTGCTATCAATAAATAAAAATGGATTTAATCATGACTTGTAATCGTGTCAGTTGGATGAAAATGTGAGTAAAAAAAAAGAAGACTCACATTCAAATCCTGATGTGATCGATTTAAACGAGAAACATAAGCGAACAGAAAATATTCAAATAACAAAGATAAAATGAAACACAAGAAGTTGTTGGTGATAATTAATTTTTACATTTTAACAATTGACTAAGTAAGGCTTGGTGAAAAATTGAAGGAATACAATTGTTTTTTGTGAATGATTGATAAAGCTGCATAGAAATTCATTTAACATTTTATACTGAAAGAAGAATTGTGATATAAAATATAAATAAATTGCTCATAGTTTTCATTAATTGATAAAGCAAAATAAA
>CAJNOL010004428.1:0-15646 GCA_905250125.1 Rotaria sordida | reverse complement strand
ATTTATGTTCATGTGTACATCTTTTATTCAGTTTACAAAAGAATTTCATTTGTTTTCATTAATAGAAAACATGTAGAACAAACAAAATTACATTTTATCAAAGAAGTTACAACAAAAAAAAAATCTTCTATTCGATGATTTATATTGCAATTTTACATTCATTTTGATAGGGCAGGCTTCTTTTATATTTCGCTTGAAATTGACTTTCTTCTTTTCTATGCGGGGTTTTTTATTTCATTGCTAGGGGATCTACTTAAATTATTTCATAGATATTATTATAAATTTCTATTTTAGACTGGTCGTCTTGAACAATTTCAAAATTATTGTTTTCTTCCACTTGAATTTCATGATGTTAGTCAAATAAAAGCAAGTTTTAAAAAAATGACACGTGCTTGTGTTCCAAGTATGTCAGCACAAACATCGAATAGTAGTCATCATACACATAGTAATAATGGTGTTGATATATCATCAGTTACATTATCTAATTCAATGTCATTTTATAAACTTATTGAAGAATCACGTTGGCTTTATCAAGTAAAAATTAAATTTTAGATTTTTAAAAAAAAGTTTTTTTTTTGCTTTTCATTTAGTTACAAAAAATTTTAATGGTTTGTGTATATATCGTACAATTTATTGAAGATCATGCATCATCAGTAATGATTTGTGTTGAAGATGGTTGGGATACAGCTGCACAACTTGTTTCAATAAGTGAATTATTACTTGATCCATATTATCGAACATTTGAAGGTTTTCAAACATTAATTGAACGTGAATGGTTTGCATTTGGACATCGTTTTTCACATCGATCAAATCAAACAGCAACAAATAAAACTGGTTTTGCACCTGTTTTTCTTCAATTTCTTGATCTTGTTCATCAAGTAAATTTTTAAACATAAGATTTCATAATCAATCATTTTAATTATTAGAAAAGAACAAAATGAATATCATATTCTGGAATCAGCATGAAATTATTAATTTTTAACTTGCGCGTATCCCCCCTCAGGTCACTTTTTCGAAAAAAGTTTCATTTACAAAGGTTTTTTTCTCAATGGAGAACTACGTCATATTTTTCACCGAGGGATCGCGCGGAAAGTTTCTCCCGTAGGGATGAGTCAAATGTCATAAAAGGATATAATCCTCGGTCCGGTCTAGGGGTGACCCTTTATCTTTACTTTCCTTTATAATAAAGCATAAAGATAAATGAATCTTTTATCTTTATTTTCTAAAGATAAATGATCCTTTATCTTTAAAAAATAAATGATACCCTTTTTTTCCAATCATTTATCTTTATAAAATAAAGGTAAAGGAATCATTTATTTTTATAAAATAAAGGAAAAATAAAGGAATAGAGGGTTATTGTTTTTCGAACGAAATAGGGCTAAAAGTGTTCAAGGATTATCGGAACTTGCTTTGGAGAACGTTTTTATAATTGAATGGATCTGTTTTGACAGAAATAAAGTATCGAATGCGCAAAATAAATTGCAGATTTTTCATTAATATTTAGCGGATTTTAGCTAGAAAAATAGAAATTGAATTAAAACTAATATCATATTTTTAATCAGCATAGAAAAATAAGCAAACCTATGAATATTTCGAATGCTTTTTAGATATTTCAATTTTTATCGAAAAATTTGCTCTGGTACCCCTCAGGACACTGGTACCAAAAAAGTAGACTTGACGAAGATGTAGTTATAATCTGTTAACACATACTCATTATGGGTGCCACTATCATTTTACAAGTTTAAGGCATATTGGTGCCTGTCGAATTCTATTTTTGGTGAAGTCCACTTTTTTTGTTCCGGAATCCTGAGGGGTACCAGGGCAAATTTTTCGATAGAAATTGAAATATCTAAAAATCATTCGAAATATTCATAGGTTTGCTTATTTTTCTATGCTGATTAAAAATATGATATTAGTTTTAATTCAATTTCTATTTTTCTAGCTAAAATCCGATAAATATTAATGAAAAATCTGCAATTTATTTTGCGCATTCGATACTTTATTTCTGTCAAAACAGATCCATTCAATTATAAAAACGTTCTCCAAAGCAAATTCCGATAATCCTTGAACACTTTTAGCGCTATTTCGTTCGAAAAACAATAACCCTCTATTCCTTTATTTTTTCTTTATTTTATAAAGATAAATGATTGGAAAAAAAGGGTATCATTTATTTTTTAAAGATAAAGGATCATTTATCTTTAGAAAATAAAGATAAAAGATTCATTTATCATTATTTTTTAAAGTAACACTAAATGAACACCCCTAGTCCGGTCCAATAAAATATTTGGTTAGGTCAGGTGACCTGCTTTATAAATCAGAAAATTTTGCGGAACGAAAAAGTATGAAATTTTCTTGTAAATATTTTTGAATTATTAACACTTTTAATAAGCAAAAAAAAAAAACTACTTCAATTAAAATCTTTTAAGATTTGGAATCAATATCCAAGTGAATTTGAATTTAATCAATATTATCTTCGTTTTCTTGCATATCATCATTTATCAAATCGTTTTAAAAATTTTATGCTTGATTGTGATTGTGAACGTAAAAAAGATCGTAATTGGTATGTTGATACAACTCGTGATTCATTAACAGATGATATTACTGGTAAGTTTTATTTTATTCTATTAGTTGATAAACAAAAAAAAAAAATTTCTCTGATTTTTGTTTTTAAAGGTTTATATCGTTGTAATACAATAAATATTTGGGATTATATAACAAAAGTTAATCGAGAATCAGCAAGATTTTATAATTTTCTTTATTCATCATCGAATGATTGTTGTGTTCTTCGTCCATCATATAAAATGTATTCACTTGATATATGGGATTTTTATTTAAGTGAAACATTAGAAACAGGTTGTCCATATGATCTTGATATAGCATTAGCTGAACATGATGAACATTTAAATGATGCTGAATTAAAACAACGTACAAAATGTATATCAGCTATTTATGATGATATTAGTATTTGTTTACCAGATTTTTTTAATGATATTGTTTCTGTAAGGAAGCTCGGAGTTTTTTTTTTTGAATAGCTACATATATATATCTTCTTTGTTCCCTAGGAAATGTCTAATACATTACAATATACAAATACTGAATCATGGAAAGTTTATTGGGATAAAATTGAAAAACCTGAACGAGAAAAAGTACAGGTATTTATCATAGAATTTATTTAGTATTTGAAATTGCGAATTGTTTCTAATGTTATGTTAGAGTTGGAGATAATTTAGTATGATAGAAAATATTTGTATTTTCCTTTTTTATCTAGATAGTTTTTCTGAAATAAACAATATGTTTTAAAATTACATAGAAAAAAACATATTTGATTTTTTTAGCTGATTTAACATTTCAATTTCATAAACTTCTTTCTTTTTCTACACCTACAGCTTCCAGATTTCAAGATCAAAACAAAAAACGAAATAAAACTGACAGTAAGGATCGACTATTAGTTTAGTTAATACGTATTATATGCTACGGAAAAACTTAATACAATAAATTTCATACATATATATACAGTAGTAGACAAAAGTCTTCGCCCTAGTCGATCTCAGCTATTGTGTATACTGGAGGTCTGAAAATTTCTGTACACGTACTTCATCAGCATCGCAACACCATAATTGCTTACTTACAAAGAGTGTTATAATTGATGGTACCTTTTTTTTTGTTGTAAGCCTCATAACTCTAAAAAGGAAGAATATTCTAGGTCAATCGACTCTTTAATATGCAATGTCATAGATGAAATTGGTCTAGGTTTTTGATCACCAATACCGAACTGATAGACCGACACCCACATCCTCGTGAAATTTCAATAAAACTTCATTATATATTTAATGAACAACATCGATGAGGACTAATAAAAATGTTGCAAAAGTCTTAATAAAAAGTAAAAAAGTTTAACCGATAACATAATGTTATGCTAATTTCATTGAAGTTCAGTAATCATTTCAAAAACTATGCTTATTGTTATGGAGAGAAACAATCTACTTCGATGTGAAAGCCAATATCTGATGACAGAACGTCCGCAAGTATCACATTGCTTTTAAACTATGACTATATTCAATCAATAGGGATTAGTGAGTAAGTAAATACCTTGGAATGATTCGTGCTGTTGGATCTTTGTTGCTGAGATATCGAATTTTTCCTGCAAGACTCAAGTTTTCAAGTAAAATTATACTTATGAATTTTCACTTGAAACTATGCTCACATAATTCGAGATATTAATTGTTTTCAAAATACTTATAGTTTTACATAATCGATAGAAAAATCTCGAATTATGTCGGCATAGTTTCAAGCAAAAATTCATAAGTATGATTTTGCTTGAAAACTTTGATCTTATAGAACAAATTCGATATCTCAGCAACAATTGTGTAGGAGCACTAACCATTCCAGGGTATTTATCTATTTATTAAATCCTATCTATTGAACATAGTCATATCTTAAAAGCAATGTGACACTTTGGAACATTGGCTCGTGAGTAATAGTCCAAACTTTTTGAGAAGTAAAACTTCAATATTCGAGTTGATGAACTTATCTTGTGAATGAAAAAAGACCGTAGATGGAACTATCAGTCACATGTGTAAAAATATCAAGAATGAGTTATATTAAGCGCAAAATTTCGTTTTTTAGGTTATAATACTCAACGTAAAAAAAACTAGATATCCATCGCGGCTGAAAACTTACCGCTACTGTGCCGTCCGTAAACATATTTTCAGACTTCCAACACATACATTGACTGAGATGAAGAGTTTTTCTTCTTCTTCTTCTTCTTTTTAACGAATGTCATCTTTAGTAGTTCCTATATACTTCTTATTGATTTTACAAGTAGTCTTGATAATCTTACTCTAGATATTTGAATTCTTTAAGAAGAATGTATAATATGATTGTTAAAAATAAATAAATAAATAAATAAATAAATTTTTCTAGCGTCTATCAATGCAAGATGAAGCATATAAACGAATAAATTCACATCAAAATTATCTTCAACCACAACGATCATTATCATCATCAATTTCATCATCACGTACATCATCAATGTATGGTTCTCATGCATATGAATTTAAACAATTTACAACACCACAAATTTGTGATGCTTGTGATGAATTAATTGATTCAAAAAAATTACCAAATGGTTCGTAATTATATTGTTTTTTAATTTCAAAAAAATAAAATTTCTATAAATAGAAGGAATACGAGCACTTCAATGTCGTGATTGTTTAAATGTTTGTCATGAAAAATGTCGACCAATAGCATCATGTAAACCATGTCGACGAATTGGTCTTAGTGGAACATCAGATTCTCAAATTGTTGTTAATTCAACTCGATTTGAAACAGGAAGTGTTACAGGTAAATTTTTACAAATCTTTTCAATTGTTTTGTTTTGCCTCTAATTACATAATTTCCAGATATTACTGATGTTTTATTGGAGAAAGCTGGTAAAAATTTCACTATACTTTCTTTATTCGTGTAGAATACACATATTTGTACTTTTACTAACTAAATAGATTTTTGTATTATTAGATTCTAATAGCCATGAAGAACATAACTGAATTAAAAATATTAATGCTAGATCTAGTTCAGAATAACACTATTAAAAAACATATTTATTTTACTAAACGAATTCCTACACGATGAAATTCTACAGTCGGTTAATGCTTGAAAAAATTACATTTGAGATAAATTGAATTATTTATTGAGTAAGATACGTTCATGGGAAAACTTCCTTGAAAAAAAAAAAAGCGAAGTTCAAGCCGGACGCGACTCAACAAAAATTCAGACTTGTTCGATCAATCGAGTTTCATTGATGAGGTTCGATTCGAATTATTGGACATTGTTTACGACCTGTGATTAGAGTAGATCTGATAATCAAAATGTAATATTGTGCATGCAGACATTACAAAACATATCTTTCTTATTGATTCAGTTATTTTTCTTTTTCTTATGGCTATTAAAATCAGATAAGAAAATAGAATTTAATTCTATCTGTAGATATAACAAACTTCTTTCTTTTTTTTTTTTCCGAAAATTTTTTTATCATACAAAAATTTAATTATCATAAATAATATAATATTTTAGGTGTTTATGATCATCATGGTTTATCACATCCATTTTCATCATCAAGTGTAACAGGAAATAATTCAGGTCCACAACATCGAACACATGAAGGTTATTTAAGAAAACGTGGTCATTTATTAAAACAATGGAAAGAACGATGGTTTGTACTTGATTCTGTACGACATGAGGTAATCATTTTTTTATTCTCTTCGAATTTTTGAGAAATTATTAATTCTTTTATTTTTAGCTTCGATATTATGATAGTAGTGATGATCAAACAGCAAAAGGTGTTATTCTTTTAGCTGATGCTGTAGAAATTCTTCCTTATACTGGTCCATTTCCAAATGCATTAAGACGATTTGATAGTCGAGCTGCTTTTGAAGTACAAAAATTAAACATTAGTTTAATTCAAAAAACTATTTTTTTTTTTATTTAGTTACATACAAATCGTCGTATTTATAATTTTATAGCTGCAACACCTCAAGATGCTCAAACATGGACGGAAAAAATTAAATCTTGTCTTCTAGATTCTTAGATAAAAAAACATTTCAAATAGAATCTCATCAGTATTATTGTCAACTTTTGTTTTTTTTTGTTTTATTGTGTGCAATATTCGCTTACTTTTTTTTGTCTTTTCGCTTTGCATGAAATGAAAATTTCATACCTATTTTTTTCTTTTTTTTTTTTGTGTCGTTCATATGTCATTATATTAGCTTAGAGTTATGATCATTTTTAATTGCTAAGAGAAAACAAAAAGATTAAAAAGAGCAATTTTATGTATATACATATATATGTTTGTGTGCATGTGTGATTTTTTCTTTTTCCTTTTTTTTTTTTTGTTCTTTTGAAAGAATGTCATTTATTTATAACTATGTGTGTCTGTGTGTGTGTGTGTTACAAAACCAGAAGAAAAACTTTCACCTGCTTATGAACGAATGAGGATTTTATTTACATATTGGAAAACATACTCGATTATTATTTATATCATCGATCAATAAAATTCGAAGTTAGACTATTATATATAAACTTGAGTTGCCGAGATGATATGAGCTGAACTACCTTGCGGTATGGAGTGCTGCCCAGCAGCAGATTCAATAGTCCGATATCTTCCGTACAACTATGACTTGCTGTAGCTCCGGATAGAAGGCCGGCCTGACGCAGATTTCTTGAGCTCCTCATACACACTAATTAACCACAAGGGCACATGTATGTCACAACGTAGCCAGCATACTATTGGACGGATGATCCAAGACAAATAGCTGTTATTGACTTGTTCACTGACATTCTATGGTTGATGATACTGAAGTTTGCACAAAGTACCTTGTGGATGTGTGTCGAATGACGTAACCATTCAGCCATGGCCACTAACAATCTATTCGAGGACAAGAAACATTAGATATGAGCACAAATACGAATGATCAACAAACTCTTCTAATTTAGTATGAAGCCTTGCACGAGAGTAAGTGGTAGTTGTTTTAAAAATTCCCCATAATTCTCTATGCTTTTTCCTTATTTTGGAACTTCTGTCCGCTGCGATTTTCGCTATTCAACAATGAATGTAGTTTTTCCATTTTTTTTGTAACATTTCGATAAATTCAAGATATAAATGTTAACTTTCTAACACAGCGTTATACATGATTATGTCACATGTTTGCAAATTGAAGTTTGTGGGAAGTGAAATAGGAACTGCGCTTTTGTCAGACATGCGACTAATTTTTGTAGCGTCCTTTTGTCATTGTGATCAATCAACACCGTCCTACTCTTGTTCGATCAATTGTCGCTTTCCCAGATTTTCAAATTAAGCGAAAAAAAACAATGGGCATAGGCATGTGGATTGATAAATAAGAGTATTATGATTGAATCTTCTAAACAAAACATTCCTTTGTAAATATTTCAACAAAAAAAAAGTACAATATCCGCAATAGAAAGGAAAAGTACTTTCGAGATCATTTTGTTTAACTGGTCGATTTTAGGTTTTTAATATGCTGAATTGATGATAATGTAAAAATATCAATGATGCGAATATAAATGCAAAAGAGGTGACAATAGTGCCCTGCATCGGACTCAAAAGCTCGACGGGATCGAAATCCGATAAAAAACACTAACGGAGTCAGTCAATCTCATTTATACGTTGGTCACATTAACAATAGATAAGACGTTCTATGTGAAGTGTCAATTAATATAGATATTTGAGTTTCCATTGATCACAAAACTATTTTCATAGAATCGATCACTTTGTGTAACATTTGTTCTCTATTTTCATAAGTAGTAATTCCTTAATTTACTGTGAAGAATCTGCACTGATTGAATATGAATAAGATGTGGCTATGAGTGAAAGATACCGGCGCAATGACGAGAATTTTTCCAGATTGGATGTGGATACGAAAAGTTGTATCTGTACAATACTATAGTGCAAGTCAGACACATGCACCGTTCGATCTCTTGGAAATTCTGCGGGCGCGACTAATGTAGAGCGGTCGCATGATTCCAGTATGACCATGCTGTCATTGAAAATTTTTTGAAAGTTGAAAATGAAAAACTCAAGTCAAATTTAATGTCGTTCGGTGTTATTTGTGTTAAATCCAAAAATGATAAATAATGAAGCAGTGACTTAGTGCTCATATTTTTAAATTCTACTACTAATGAATTTTAATTGTCGAAGAATATTTGTTTCATACTAAGTGTTCCAGATCATCATTTTATATTTTTTCTCTTATGTTACTTCTTTCGTTACACATACTACATAGAAGCTATTCCATGCGGATATGGGTATAGATGAGAAGAATATCCACATCTACACCATTGTCATAGATATTATCGATTTAGTAAGAAGGATCGAAACTTTTGAATCATCTTTTAGTAATTATTAGAGTTCTGAGATTTTCAAAAAAAATTTTTTTTTTTATTATTTAAAATGCATATTCGTCTTCATAGTTACATATATTTATTAAAAATAAAATATAAACATTCAACATGACACTAATATAGTTAATACGACACCAAAACAAGAACCTTTAATCGTAGAGAATAAGAGTCTGTTCAGTCTTTTGGATAACCGAATTGACTTTATCTGAGAACCATTCAATTTCTTCTACGGCAATAATAGTATCATGCACAGCAAATAAACATCTTATAAGATCAGAAAAACATTTAACAGCTCCTTCAAAATTATATTTATATACTAAATATCTCCAGAGAAGTTCAGTATATGTATTTTGAATATATAAAATTTGTTGAATATTTGTTAAATTTACAGGAGGAGTATGTGAATAAACTGTATATTGAAATGTTGAGAAACAAAGAATCGCAAGAAGTAATTTTAAAACGATTACATCAAAATCAAGTCGAACTGATACACGCTTAGTAGCAATTATTGAATTTACGTTAGTAATCATTCCAACAGTATCATAATAAGCTGGATAACTGAATAAATCAATTTTATGATAAATAAAATTTGATGAAAGACTTCCAATATGTTTAATTGTAGTATGAAGTAAAGTACAACGATCATCCATAGATAAAGAAAGAAAATCTCGATTATTGTTAAATAATAATTGAGTTTCATCAAATAATCCTTTAATAAATTCGACTACTGGTGCACTTTTAAAACGAATTTTAATAGGTAAACTAGTTTGTCTACACATGAAACGTTCACCTATTGATAATCCACTATATTCATCATAACAATGTGACAAATTTGAGATTAAAGCCCATTGATCCGTACTTAATGTTGATTGATCTCTTTGTAAAAGATTCAAAGTAGAAAACTATATATCAAAAACAATATATTAGTAGAATATAGACAACTTGTAAAAATTTCAATTCTATTTCAGATTAATATATAATTCAAACATATATATCATTTTATTATGTCTAATGTACTTCACTAGAAACTAACATAAAAAATTCTAAGAAATACTCAGATCGAGGCGAATGGAGAGTGAAAACGCGTTTGTTTATTCAATAAACACGTTTTGAATAAAGCTTCAAATAAATGAACACACATTCCGAATATGGAGCTCGAAATATATTCGTCTGTTGACTTGTAGCACGTCCGTTCGCCTCGATCTGGATAATCTTTTGTATTAGTTTAGATCCTATTCAAATATTTTTCTATCTAGTTTTATTCAATAGATGTTAATTCCAAGATATTGACTTTTTGTGTTTATTCTATGAAGTTAAATACCTTCTATAGGATTGAGCATATTTTGAGAATGGACAATATTTATTCTATATGTGAAAAAATTTCAAAAAACTTAAATGTTATATTATAAAAACCAGTACAAAGCAATTTTCTATGTGTTTCTTTGAAAAATAGATTTTCCGGCAATAATTTGACGTTTCGCTTCTTTTTCTCTCTAATGATAAGGCTTAAAAGGATAATTATTTTTTATGAGTATGTCATCTAAATTGGTATGTGTTCATTTTTTTTTTGTTGAGACATATAGAATAGAATTAATACAATTAGAAAAAGGCACGTATCCCTATTCAAATACAAGTGGCTCATGTAGAGACAAATTTTAACTCTAAAAATAATCTATGGAATTTAGTAGAAGGAAAAAATAAAGTCATATTCTATCTTCTACATTGTACGAACTCTGAAAATGGAACATTTGAAAAGTTTAAGTCAATAATAAATTTGACTTTTCTCATCGAGATCTATCCGCTTTGAAAGTTACTGGAATTATTGAGAAATCTCGGCACGAGGAACCTATTGAAATATAAAATTTAAAAGTAATTGTGAATTTTTATTTCCGAGACGATTATAAATGGTTGAAGAAAATAATGTATCAATTTAAAAGACTTTACTCATAGTGACAACAGTCATTTATTTAAGTAATGTATGATGCAAAATTAATGGGACAGATGTCGAACTCTATTTCTCTTCCGTACAAAGCTACTAAAAGAAAACTTGTTTTTGTCAGAAGGCAGAAAATTTTTTCTTCTTTCGAATCGTATACAACTTCTTTTTAAAAAGAGTTTTCTTTCAATAGTTTTGTATCGAAGAGAAATAGGGTCCGATCTTTGTTCCATTACTTTTGCATCATACGTTATGATAATAAAATAGTCTCACCTGGACAGGCTCATTTAATCGAACTAAAACTTTTGATACTCTTTCTTCTGAATTGGAGACGATTAATTTTCTTTTTCTATTTGGTTTATTCCTGTTTGAAAAAGTAGATTGATTCATCCTAATTTGCATTCCACTTTTAAAACATTTGACAATTCGACAGTAAGAACAAACATGACGAGTATTTATATTTATTTCACAATGACCATCATAACGACATTTCAAGGTTTCCTAAAAAAAAAAGAAAAAAAATAAGTGAATATAATTAAAAACAAATGTATATTTTCAATTGACTTGTCCATGTTTAGCATTTCGTTTGAAAAATGTTTTGCATGGATCACATGAAATAACCCCAAAATGTGTATGTCTAGCAGGAACTTCACAAATTTTGCATTTATTTTGTACCATTGTTGATTGTCGTTTATTATTTGTAAAATTATTAGACAATGAGTTTTCCATCAACAGAACACATTACTATTTAATTAAATCTAGAAAAAGAAGAAGCAATAGTAGAATTATGACATTCAATAGAAATTATTAAGAGAAGACTCGAACATTCATCAACTTATAATCTGAAAATCATAAAGAATATGTACAAAACTGTAAAAAGCAACAAAACTATTTTGTTTAGAATATATCTATTATTTGCGATTACAATAATAATTCTAGTGACAACTCCATATTTATTTTATAACTAAATGATGTCAACGTTAATCTAGATAAAACAAAAAGAGAACGAGAAATGAATAGAGACAAAAAAAAATAACATTTTTTCTTTCTATCTGACAAAGAGAATGTCGACATTTAGATAAATATCCACATTATGACGATTAGTGTAAAAAGAAGACTGCTATTATGCAAACAAGAAAAAATACACCAATAGAATTTTAGACAGAAACTAAGTAAAATGAAACAAGTTCATGAAGTTTAAATCAAAAACACGAGGAAAAAAATCATATATCAAATAATGAAACGGACACTAAAATTAATATATTAGTTTAAGTTTTTGTTTTGTTATCCAAAATATCATTTCATTTCATTTTCTTTTTGACAGTCAAGATGGTAATCATTTCTTTATATTTAGAAGAAAATTTGTTTCGAAACTCAGATATATTGTCGAAGAAAATAGTGAATGTAAGTTTTAAGCCGAAGTTTTCCAGCTTCTCCTCTCTCCCCATGTCTGCTCATTAAAAATCTTATAAAACATCCTTAAAAAAAAAAACAAGAAAAAATCCTGTTCAAAATGCAGATCCTTACTCTAATAAATGATTACCTTGAAAAACAACTGTAATCTACAAGAGACTCTTCACTTAATCTAATTTGTATTAGTTTAATGAAATTAAAGAACATGTGGAAGTTCTACATTTCAGTCCCTCAGGGCCTGTGCTAATAAGTTTTTTTTTTCACGTGTAATTTTATTGTCCCTATTCAATGACGTTGACAATAAAAGGTTAAGAAGAAACGCAATAATATGAGTAAGTGATAATAAAAGATATATATAGTACGGACGCTGAGCCGAAAAATCATAACAGAAAAGTGAAACAATCGCAAAAGTTCTGTGATTGATCATTTGAGTTTTTTGGAGGGGCCTAAGATAGCGTTTATTTCAGTAGATAGAGAAAATTTTTCTGTATCGAATTGTGTTTTTAGATTTTTCTTAAAAAGAGTCATGTAACGACATAAAACGTCGCAAAGATAAGATTGTAACGCTCTCTTTATGGTATATCCTTTTTCTGTTGAGATAACTATCAAAAGTTGCGCTTGGGCTAGATAAAGGAACGTACACTTAGTCTTTTGACTCTACTCAAGCTCGAAAATTTTCGATAATAACTTAGAACAAAATAGGCAAAATATGTGGCGCTACACAATGTGTATATTTGATATTGATGGGATAATTCATCGGGCTCAACGTACATACTAATAGCACGTGGTCTGATGGACAAAAAGAACAATCAGTGTTGAAACGCACCACTAATAGTGACGTATTTGCGAGTATGAGGGTCAGAAGATAAATTTATAATAGAAAGTACTTATGACCAGTTCTCTTTGAAACTACGTTATCATTTTCTGAAAAAAAGAGAGTCTCACACGAAAGATGACGCCACATTACAATTCTTGAGTGCTATAAGCGATGCATTATTATGGCACCAAATTATGTAATGACATCGTCTCAATAATGAATTGTGTGGATTGTTTCAAAATATTACTATCTACGGCATAATGGTTTACATGCAAAGTATCTTTTCAATTTTCTATAGAATAGAGATACATACTGAAGTGTTATTTGATTGTAATGCATGAATTTTTTTATTTTATTTATCAGTACTTTATTAAAATAGAAAAAAATTACACAAATAAAAAAAAAGAACGAACATCTATTTTTGAATATCCGAGAAAATGAAAAAAAAGTATACCTGAAGAGGAGAAAAGAATATTAATGATATATCCTTATGTCTGGCAGTACTTTCTTGTGTCATGGCTCGTCGACTTTTAATTCTAGTTAATTTTATTTACTGAGGTGTTGATATTATTGGTTGAGAGAAAGGTCTTGAGGAAGAAGGGTGTGGGTGTGGATGTAGATGTAGGTGTCTTCTCTCTCACGTTCATATCCACGTCCACACCCACACCCTCAGCTTATTTTTTGACCTTTTCTGCTGAAAAAAACCGAAATTTTTTTTGGAATAGGGGTGATCGCCTCACTCTAAATCTGCCACTGGTTGCAAAATTAAGCGGAAATGGGAAACGCATGTAACTATGAAAGATGCAGAAAAAAAATACATAGTAAAACCGCCCATACTGGACCCTTTTGAAAAGTCCAAAGGGTGTCCACTATATAGAGGTTATACTTTATATGGATGATCTTGAAGATACACATAAATGGCACTTTGGCTTTTATATATGAAGGTGAGAAACATTAGAAAACTTTATTTGCATACTAAATAATTTTTTCAATGAATATTCCTGAATATTCACATATACACAGATCAGAGAGTATTAGAATGAAAATCATTGTCCACCTGATTATGAAACAAATTTAGATATAGTTAATCATCTATATATATATATATATACTACACATATCACGACTAATTCTATTAATTATTTTCCAAATGTCATAGAATTTAGTTTCGATCAATATCATGATGCATTTGATAATCTGACTGCAATCGCTTTCAATCACATTTTTAACTATTGAATGTCAGTTTTTTCCTTATAAACAGTTGATCAATTTATTATGTTCTACACCTAATAAACCTTCATTCTATACCATTCAAGAAGAATATGAATTAATTCAAAGTGAATCATTTCGATCAATCTCTCATAGCAATACTATTCAAAATTTGATCCTCGACGAATGTTCTATATTAAAACAGATTTAATTCATTATTGATTTATGTCCTCGATTGGAACAATTTACCATTGAAATGAATAGAAAAGAATTTTTCTCTATTATGCGATTTTATTATTAGACAAAAATAATGAAAATACTCGTCATTTATTCCACATCTGCACCCACTCATCCTCAGGTGTTTTATTTCATTCTCATCCACACTCAAATCCTGGCCTACCCTTGTACATCATAATGACTTTAATAGAATAATATTTTCGGTCATCTATGTTGTTTTATATACATTAGTTTTTGTTTTGTTTTTTCAATTGAAACAAAGCAGTTACAGGAAAATGATCAGAAGAATAATTACTAGATCGAATATCAATAACAGATATGAATCGAGGTTCTAAATGTTTACTTCCATCAATAGAATTCTGATATAAAATCCAATCGACATGAAATCGACGTGAAGACCATATTGACATCATTTTCGATAAATCGACCATACGATAATATTTTGTGAATTTCTTCAAAATATCGATATATGATAAATAATGTCTTGGAAGTCCATGCGGTAATATAATACCTAAACCATGAAAAGTAAATGCAATCGTCTGTAGAAATTGAAAAGCATAAGTATTGAGTATTGATCCAAGCCAACCATGGAAAGTTGATGAAAATGAATTTGATATACATGTAGATGAATGAACTTTGCAAATTGTCCACGTATCATATAGAAAATTTGAAGATGTTAATATATCATATGGAGTTTGTTTTGGAATGCTATTAAAATCTCCAAATAATAAAACTACATCCGTTGGGTATTGCCTTTGCCATTTGTTTATTGTTGAACGAACAATCTTCGCTTGCTCTTGACGAGCTTGTTCACTTTTAGAATCTAAATGAGTGTTAAAAACAAGAATATTAGTTGAATTATCATTCTCTGATATTAATTCAAAGCGTGCAATATTCAATGTTCGTACTGCATGACTCTCCCAGTCTTTACTCCCAATAAATCTTGGTGTCTTTGATAGCCAAAGATAATCTTGTTCTAGTAATTTTAATATTTGATTATTGTATAAAATAGCAACTTGAAAATCCATATGAGATAATGGATGTTGAATACTACTATTAGTACGATCATGTTGATAGCCAATCGATTGATAATATCTTGGTAAATGAGATTGCCAATG
>CAJNOL010004427.1:0-15650 GCA_905250125.1 Rotaria sordida | reverse complement strand
AACGACAGAACCTTTCATGCTGAATACATTTATCATGCTTGTTTTTTAGCTTTGTCTTTGTCGTTTATAGGAATCTATCCTGATATAAACATTTTATATATAATCCAAGTTATGATTCGTTTCACGTTTTTGTTATACAAAAACGAATTTTGCTGTTGAACAGTTTTACTTTATAAATTGACATAATCATTTAAATAATGAACACAATACATCTATTTGTTATTGAACAGAGGTTTAAAATTCCTGAAACATAAATTAGATGGTCTTATTCATCAGAGTTTCAATAGAATTTTATCTCTATTCTTCCGTCTTGTTTATTTCAAATAATAACGATAAGAAACAGGGCTTGATGGAAGAAAATAAAAAAAATACATTGGAACTAGTCTGTGTTAGATCTATATTAAATATTGAACAAAGTCAACATAACTTCTTTGTATTAATTTGTCAAATCCAAATTCTTATTCGTTGCATCGTTACAAATCCCAGTCACATCGATTCGTAAATAAATACTGTGGAGAAGCATCTGATTTGTTTCGTAGTCATTTATTTGTATAAGAGGCACTTAGTTATGGCTTATACAATGCATCTATCAGTTGATCAATATCAACAACCAATACCTAGTCGTCAATATCAGATTCGCGAAAAAATATTTTTTCTTGATAATAATTTCAAAATTAAAGACGAAATGAGTCAAGATGTTTATTTTGTTCGGTCAAAAATAAGTTCATTTCAGTATAAATTCGACCTTGAAGATATGACTGGAAAGTAAGTAAACAAGTTAAAATGAATCCATCGATCCACATCAAAAAGAAATTCTTTATGACGAAATTATCATTTTCTTAGTGCTGATAAATCCATCTTTCGATAACTCTTTGGACACTATAAGGAGAAAAAAGTATATTGGAACTCTATCAGAACAAGATAGAATATTTATCCTAATATGGTAAGACTCATAAAAGTAATTGAACTATTTACAACAGACTTTCTAAGAAACAAAAGATTTAAGTTTTGTCTTTTATCCTTTTTTTTTTCTAGTGGAATAATTACGATTCAACAAGATTTTTCTCATCTTCATCCAACATACAATATCTCATCGGCTCGCCAGGATGATTACGATCGACAATTAGGAGTTGTCAAACAGAAATTTGAACTTTTTCATAAAAAATTTAGCATTGATTCTATTTACGGTCAATATAGTTTAGAAAGTCTTGATCTTTCTGCTCATTCATTTTCATTAACAAAAAATGAACGAACAGTAGCAACTGTCAATAAAAAATATTTTTCGACATCGAACACATATGGTGTTGAAATTGCTGGTGATGAAGATCAAGCATTTATTTTGGCAATAGTTATTGTTCTCGATTAAGTTTTATATGATCACAAAAATCGTGGCAGTCGCGGCTTCCCATTGACGAGCTTAAATCGAAATTCAAAGAAAACTGGTACATTCAATTTCAATGATTTAAGAAAATGAAATTGATTTAAAATTCTCGGGTTTTTAAATCTGTGGACATGTATTCGTATGAATTCTAAGAAAATTAATATATTTAGTTTTTTTAAAACTAACTACAATGTGCAGAGTTCGCTAATTATAGATTTTCAACATTTTTCTCCTCTAACTGAGATTTCTAGAGGCTTCTAAATAAACAATGATATGATTAATCACTCGAATGAATTCTGACTTTGATTGAAATTCTTCTTAGCTATATTCAAGCCCGTAATCCGTGCTCGAGCTTTATAATTATTAGTGTATTCACCGCGTCTAAAACGAGTAGATGACGATGAAAAAATTGTCAACTATGTGTTAGCTTAAGGCTTCCCCTTCCTCCCACTCAAAAATCGATCTCAGCCCAGATACGTTTAAATGGGCTAAAATTTGGAGCATATGTTGGGGCTGACGTGGAGAGGTTGTGGTAAAATTTTCATCTAGATACCCTAACGTCTACCAGAGATATGAAAGGGTGTGCGTGGGTCGTGTTCTGAATTCGTCTTATACCCATTCTCCACCCCACCCACTTCACATCCTTCTTTTATTTTAAACAAAAAATGAATTTATAAACATGAAAAATCAACAAAACTATAAAAAATGAAATATTATAAGAATAAGAGACAATAAAAAGGTACACGATCAGAATAAATATGGATGCAACTGCATAAGACGATTTCTTTACTTGAAATAAATCAAATTACTTTAAAAAGGGAGATACGAGTCAAAGTCAATAATGAAAAAAATATATAGAGGACACTAATGTCGAAAAGTAATTTGCTCTAGAAATAGCTGTACAAACCTCGACGTAGTACATTCAAATAAAAATAAATATTGAAATTGGCTGATAAAAGCTTGCTAGCGCAGCTTCTTTGGAGCTGAAATATGGAACTCACATATATCCTTAAACCTTAATATTCTAATACATCATCGATAAACTGAAAAATTTCTTGTACACTAGTTGTTTTCATTGATAATCAATGACAAGAGCGAGATATTGTTATGTATTTCTACATTTAAAACAGAAAATTTACCAAAGTTTTAAATAGGTAATGTGATTGTATTGAAACCAACTGAACAAACACCACTTAGTGCACTTTACTGTGCTGCTTTTATCAAAGAGGTAAGATATTATCATGTCGATTATACTTTGTTGTTGTCATGATGATCTAGACTGACTTTCCACCAGATGTTGTCAACATCATACCAGGTAAAGTGAATGATATTTGTCATAATAATTTCATAAGAATATTTAGGTGATGGGCCTGAATGTGGTTATGCAATTGCTGTTCACGCACATATTGATAAAGTAGCTTGTGCTGGTTCAGTTGAAGTAAGAACATTCACTAATAAAACTAAAAAAAAATGAATGTGAAATGTTTGATTGAAGGTTGGAAAGAAAATACAAGAAGCAGCAACTAAATCAAACCTTAAATGTATTACATTTGAAATTGATCAGTAACGAATACACGATAATTTTCATCTGAGCTATTCTCTTTTTATATATCGGTGGAAAATCTCCTTTGATCATCTGAGGATGAGTATTCTATAAGACTTTCAAATAATCAAGTTGATTCTAATACTGAACAAGGATCACAAGTAATAACCTCTTTAATCTAAAGAAAAGTTCACTTTACTTGTATATGATAGATAAATGATAGTCAATTTCAATGGATTTTGGATTTTATAGAATCAGATTACAAGTTTGGAGATAAATTAGAATGTGGTGGCGAACGAGTTGATAATAAAGATTATTTTATCAAAGCAACTATTTTTAATGATGTAAAAGATGATATGCAAATTACTCATGAAGAGGTATAACATTTGTTTTTTTGATTAGATTCTATAATAATGTAAAAGTTTAGATATTTGGTTCAGTAATGTCAGTCTTAAAGTATGGTTCATATGAAGAAGTTATCAAACGAGCAAACGACACAACTTTTTGACTTGGTGCTGGAATGATAACTAGAGACAGTAAATTTGAAAGAAATGATTATTGATGATTATTCTAGTTTTTCAGTAAGACGTGGTCTTACGTTGGCTCATCAAATACGACCTGGCTCTATTTGGATAAATACTTATAAGACTATATGTGATCAAGCACTATTTGATGGCTTTAAACAATCAGATCAGGAAAGAGAATTAGGTCGATATGGTCTCGAAGCATACTATCAAGTAAAAATAATTGTTGTTAAACTTGTTTGAGGAAAAACAATACAAATTTTTCATGAAGAACAGCTATTTGGATTTACTTGTTTAACTTTCTAACATTTATGTAGTTTGCTCTCTAAACTCTTCCATGTATTGCGAAAGCCTCACTAATACGTTCAACTAATTTAAATAAAATGTTTAAGTGCAAAGAATAGAATACTACGAGCAATCAGTTGAAACAACTCCTAATTACGGTAATAACTCGTATGAATGATCATAATCTAGTTTCAATTTAAGATACATAATAAATAACATTTAAAATTTTATTGTTTAACAGACTTTAAACAAAATACAATACAAAGAAATAAATTGATTATTGAAGAAGGAAAAGTATGATCGATTCTTTTCTGCTATTGTAAAACATTATTTATTGATTATATATATATAGTGAATCTAAAGAAGTTTTTATATATAATAAATTTTTTGATTGTTCCTGTTCTTTATCATCTAAGTGACACCACTTTTGAACAGTAACAATAATATTCTTATGAAAAATGTTAATTTGTTAACTGAAATCACATAAGTAGATATACGATATTAGCGAAGAGAATGCTTTAGCCTGTTATTTACAACGCTTTCGAAATCCAGCGTACAATTATAAAAATTAGTTCTATTCTCTTGAAATCTTCGCTATTCTAAAAATTCCTTCTTTCCATCGTGGCAGTTTCGTTCTGGAAGTCTTCCTTCATATATTGAGTGCTTCACATTAAACGAACTGATAAGATCTTTAGTAATAGAGTCACATCAAAAGAATATGATTTTGCATATACTAAGAACGATCTGATTTGCACCTGTTAGTAAAATAGTTCTATAGTGAAGTGCAATATCAAATACATATATCATTAAAACGATTGTTCTTCGCTTGTCGCAAAGTCCAATCGATAAGACAAGTTTTAAAAAATACCACATTGACACGAAGACTTGTTACAATACTCGGGTGTGCTACCTTATCAAATTTTTGTTTTCTCTTAACCAAATCGGTTTCATAAGTTGAATCATTCATTAAGATTGAAGACATCATCTGCAACTGAAACAGCAATGAATGTAAGTGGATAAAGGAACGAGCTAATATATGTTCATTCTTTCTTTTCTTCTTATGTGATAAATCAAGGTCAATCATGTAGACAAAAATGAATCCGTTCTCTATCATTAATCCAAGTACAGATGAAGAAATTTGTCAAGTAGAAGAAGGCACAAAAGTATCAATATATATATACACACATGATTATCTTCGTTCTACGTGTAATTTTTATTGTTTCCAATATTGTAGAGTGATCCTGATAAAGCAATTGAAGCTGCTGAAAAAGGTTTCCAATATGATTCACCGTGGCGTAAGTTTGATCCGCTGCACGTGCTCAGTTAATTCGTAAACTTGCTGATACTTTCACGTGTTGTGGATTATTTGGCAGTAAAAACGTTCACTCTGTTTGTTTGCATCCACATCATAAATGAATATTCAGAGATTAGAAACACTGAGCAGTGAAAAACTGCTACAAGAGAGTTATTGCGAGATTCTTGGAGCAGCTGTTTGTCTTGATTGTTGTAAGCCTCTCTGACATTCTCTTTTTTGTTATCGATGATATTCACATGTTACAGATGCTGGATGGGCTGATAAAATCACTGATGAAACACTTCCATCAGAATCAGTTATTTTTATTACCTATATTAGACATGAATCAGTTGGGATCTATGGACAAATAATTTCATGGTCAGTTCAAACATTCAATAAATGAACATTCAAGTTGTACCTTCCTCTTTCAGTGATTATTCAGTACGATATTCTTTCATACATATGCATCATACAAAAGTATTGTTGCCATTATATTTTAGACTGTTATGTTGGCCTTGCAATTTGGATCAGCATTAGTTTATGGTAACTTCATTACTTCTATTAATTTACATTTTCTTATATATTGCAATAACAAATAGGCAATGTAGTTATTCTCAAACCAGCTGAACAAACACCACTTACTGCACTGTTTTGTGCTTCTGTCATCAAGGAAGTATTATTCATCATCTATCAACAATCAAAATTTATTCGAATACTAAATCAATATTCTAGGCTGGTTTTCCATCAGGTATTATTAACAGTGTATTAGGTAATACACATCACCAGAATGAAAACAACTCTTATAACGATATACATATGTAAGTCATGGACCTAAGTGTGGTCATTCATGAAAAGATTAATAAAATAGCTTTTACAGGTTCATTCTAGGCAAGATTAGTGCAGATGAAAAACAGAATACCAAAAGCACATGATATTTTGTTTTAGACTGGGAAAAAAATTCAAGAAACTGCAGGAAAAACTAATCTAAAGCGTGTTTCACTAGAACTTAGGTACTAAAGTCATCTTTCTTACCTGTCTGCTTTGTTGCCTTTTTCATCACATATAAGTAGTAAATCACCATTAATCATTTGTGAAGATACTGATCGTATGTATTAAATAATTCTACTACTTCCACTTTCATTATGCTTCCTAATGACGAAAAAGGTTTATAAACGATCGAACTAATTTGTTTTGCATGTTTTAGTCGATGTTCCTGTTCGAACTGCTCATAGAGCAGTTTTCACTCATACAGATCAAGTATGCTTTGCTGCATTAAGAATATATGTTCATTCCACACTTCACGATGCCTTTGTGTCTAAAAGTGTCGAATTAGCAAAGACGCGTATTGTTGGTGATCCATTTGATCTTACAACTGAACAAGGACCATAGGTATAGGAAAGCATTTCAAGTAAAGTGCCATAATCTAAACTATGGAAAAAACATATTGATTGAGGATTCAGAAAACAATTTGATAAGACGACAGATTAACATTGATTTCTTTTGTGTATTCTGCAAAACAGTCATACTCAATTAGAAACAATTCTTGAATGTATTCGATCGGATAAAAAAGTTGGTGATAAAGGTTATTTTATTCGACCTACTATTTTTACTAATGTAAAAGATGATATGAAAGTAGCTCGTGAAGAAGTTTATCTTTTTTTCTCTTTTCTTCATTTCATTGAAATCGTTTTCTTCTATTTTGAATATCTCTTGGTTTCAACTTATTTTCCCATTAGCCGATCCATCGGATATATTCAGCAACAGCATCGAAATTCTTATTTGCATTGAAATCGGAATCATTGGTTGAATAATACATATAGTTTAGGTTCGATGTAAGAAACTTAGATACAATGCCATACTTCTCTAACTTCTGACGGTGTTTGACTGCAAACGTAGATCTCTCTACTAGGACATTGAACCTCATATGGTATGAAGTGAAACTTAAGACAAAAAAAACAGACCATGCAAATTGTACGTTACAGTCTATCCAAATAATTACCTTGTTATTTCTTTTTCTAATTTACTTTATGAGTACTATCAAAGGGTCTACTAGAATACTAGACAACATGGCTGGAGTAAAATTTTTGATTTTGGATTTAATTATCTTAAAATAAAGGTCGTATATAGATATTACTAAATCCGAAATATTAACTCGATCTGATAATGATTCATTGAATTATAATGTATATCATGGTAACAGGCCTTATAGAGTTATAATGCAAAATGTTAATTTTTATTTTTGGTACTTTTTAATATATTGTAAAACTAAAGCATTATTTCACGAATTAATATAGCATTGATTGTTGTCAAAACGGAGAGTATCTCTTTTTCTGTCGATTTCGCACAAGCATCATTATATAGGAAAAAAAGGGTTAATACGATGATTTTTTAATGAAGAAGTGTATGGTTTTTCCTACCATGTTTTTTCATGTTTTTTTTTGCATTTTTTTAAAAGTATTTTGATCTTTGAATTTAAAAATGGGGTTCCTCAGGAATTTTATGATATCAGAAGATAGCCCGTAAAAAACTCCATCTTCTATGTGAAAATATCTAAGAAAAATCATGACTGGCTCAATTAACTTTTTTCAACAAAGTTCATCACGACGTATTTTTTATGCTGATTATAACGTGTTTTCATTGTTTCTTGATGTTAATCATTTCTCATTCACGATTTAATCTATGAGTTCATTTAACAAGCATAACTACATCGAGTAGAATGCCAGAGCCATATTTCTAATGATACTCCTATATATATAAATGTGGTCGACCAAGTGAGCCTCACAGTGCGTAAATCCTAAATTTCGAGCTCACTTCACGCCAGTCCACTTTTATACTTAACAGCCCATAGTAGGATTCCATCAATTGCAGCCATAGGCTATGAGCGCATTATGTGACTGTAAGTTCGTTAATTAATCAGTACCCAACTAATTAGAACTAATTAGAGAGAGTACTCAATTAATCAGCACTAATTAAGGCGACTAATAGTTAGGATAAGCATAGTTTGCAGTAGACATCTGTAAAGTTTTGAGGACTATTAGGGTCATTGTTGAATGCGTTAGAAAATATTGGGTTCATGAGTAATGTCAGAAATGTGTACTTGAGTTTTGCTTTATCAAGTAAGAATAAGCTTTTTTGTTAGCTGAAGGTAATTGAGTCACGTGATAGAGTGCCTTCGATACACAAGTAGTATATGCGGCGGAGAAAATGTTTGAAAATTTGGGTAAGCCTTGAGCTCTTGTATAGTTAAAGACCGATTGATCATTGGGTGTGCAACAGACCCGGCTCATGTGAACAAAACTGGCTGACTAGTTCTAGCTTAGAGAACTTAGCTGAATCTATGACACACCTACTCACGGTTATCGCTGCAGAATAGGGCTTTAGGATTTATGGATACTCCTATATAATAGTCCTTGAGTACCTGCAGCACAGTCGGAAGTTTTCGCATAAGCAGGCGAACATACAATTTTTTTGCTCAGAAATAAACATATATCATTCAGAGAATCGTCTTTGAGAAAACAGAAAGTTTTTAAGAAAAAAATTTACAAAAAAACTGCCTGGGAAGTAGTACCTCAGCCATAATTTTCTGAAAAAAATTTGTTTTGAAAAATATGTTGAGCTACATACCACTCGAAGTAGTGTAATGCGTTCATTCCGAATATCACCATAGTTTTTCTTCAAAGAGTAATATCAGTGCCAAAAATCGGATTTCCTACTGTAAAATAGCTTAGGAAAGGTTTCATAAGTTTGCGCCACTATCATAAGTAGGTTACATATGTAAGAACGTCTGGTAAAAATGCGCGCTCAATTCGACGTTTTCTCTTTGTAGTGCTTACAATATATGGAACGATATGTTTTCAGATAGGTTTTGGATCTCGAGATCCTTTATCTTCTACTCTATTTTAAATTGGATTTGGATCACTTTTTTTTAAACATAAGGTCTACCTATGAGGAAGCTTTTTGTGATATTGTTTGCTTGTGCAATATTGTTTCATATTGCCTAGCAGCTTGATTTTCTTTATTTATGCTGATTTCTGGGGCGCAAGCCTTAGCAAGCCTTTTTCTTGGGCTTTATAAAACTTTGAGAACCACTATTTTAGGAAATGATGGATCACATATGCATGTATCCACGCAAATTGTTAGATTCTAGAAAAGAATATTTTCGCACATGTCCGCCTGGCTTCCCACTGTAACAGACATCAACGCTTGCTGATTCAGCGTTACTTCACCTGTGTATTGACTTTGTGTTGTTCTACTTGTAAGTTGGATAAAACCCACTGATGATAGCTAACAAAGTACTTCGTTCTTCATTTTCTTATCAAATATCTATTATGCAAGTGAAGACTGCTATTCAAGTATGTTGTATGCAAAGTCATCGACTTTCCGCGAAAGAAGAATAAAATCATGTGCGCCAACCAACTTTTTTCGCTCTTTCTGTGATTAACTTCTGCAACACAAACGACATACTGTATCACTGTTAAAAAACAAAACAGGGGTTCATGGTGTCTTGTCGAGCCTGTCTGAATACATAATATATTCATTGTAGATTTCTTAACTGATTGGTGATCAAACAACATGAAAATAAAACTTTTGAAAAGTTCATTTCTCAAACCGATGCGAATCTTGCGAAGAGCTCGCAATGATACAAGATTTTCAAGGAAAAGTCCCCAACTGATCCATGCCGTTTTTGTTGATATTTTGCCTATATGTATGGTTCGATAAGATTAGAAAAAACTTAAAAGAATAAAAGCCCATAGGCTTTCCTTCTCAAGTTATGATCATTTTACTTGGTTTACCACCTAGCACAAGGGATTCAGCGAAAAATCAAATTGAGAAATTTCGATCTGAAATGTTGTCCACATGCAAGTGTTATGGCCTATATATTTGCCTAAAAGTTCCAGTCAAAGCGAGCGCCTCTTTCTCGAAATATTGCGTTATGAAAAAAACATTAACATGCTATATACATGTCAGGAAAATCGACTTCTGTAGAAAAATCAATATTTCACGACAGAAGCATTTGTTTTGACTGCAACCTTAAGCCTAATATATAGATCATAAGACTTGCATGTGCATGAAAGCTGATTTTTCACTGAATCCCTTGTCATGTGTGGTAAAGCAAATAAAATGATCATCAATCGAGAAGGAAAGCTTATGCGTCGCTGCCTTTTTAGGCTCTTTTCTAGTGTCACCAAACCATACATATGGGCAAAATATCAACGAAAACGGCGTGCATCCGTTGAAGAACTTCTTTTTTCAGTAATTTTGATGTGAACATTGTCGAATGCTAGTCTGTAGTCGACTTACTAATGATCAGAGAGCTAGAATGAAATGAGACGTGCAAGAGTACCCTTCGAAATAAGATAAAAAGTAAAATCAATGGCTGATTAAAAGGGATTGGAAATTTTCAAAATACAAGTTACAAGGAGACGCTATCTATCTTGACATGAGGGCGTGAAGAGGACTGACATCATGCACACCAACTGTAACCATTACTCTACTGTTTCACATGATCGAAAAGGTTTTTAACTTGAAGAAGGATGAAGACATGAGGGTTTGACTGTGGGTGTGGGTATCGGTGGACGTGGGCGTGCGTGCTGAAGAGAAGACTCAACCCACACCTACATCCACACCCATGCCCACCCATACCCGCGCCTACATCGACACCCACAACCACGTTCACGTCACTCGCTTCCGCTCTCACATCCACACCCACACTCCCGCATAGCCATTCACTACTCATAATTACAGCTGTACTAACCCATATCCACGCCCACCTGGAACTGTAGTCACAGCCGCATCCACCAGCACCAATCCACACCATACACCCACGGCCACATCCACCCATACTCACATTCGGAAATCCATCTACCAAGGCACACACATCCCAACATAAGATCGCACTAGCCTACAAATTTATGATGATGATACCTCTACTTATTGTGTTTGTATCGTTCTTCTTGCTATCTCATTCTTCTCATTATATTTACTAATGCTTAATTTCTTCTTATCTTCTATTGTCAATCTCATTTTATGGGGGCAATAAAAGTTAATATAAAAAAAGAGCAAACTAAAGTTGGAAAGAATAACCATAAAAATAAATTATGTTGTTGGATTGTTTGCTTTTGACAAGCATATTTTCAATTGAAAGTAGGTAGGGTTTATCTTTGAGTGTCAACAAAAAAAAAATACGCACCCATATTTGACGTCGTAGAAAAATCTAGACAACAAACGGTCAACATCGAATATATAAATAGAAAACAGTGATCACTGTTCGAAAAGCTATCTATCACTTACCACAATCCATTACTGATTATTATATGTAAATGGGTGGACAAAAATCCAAACAAAGTACAACAGCTTCGTCAGCTACTATGGAACGAAGACGATGGATGGCTGAAAATTATCTGGTCATCTGGGTCGATGGTAATATCGACATGGCAAATGAAGATTGCCAGAATACATTCGCGCAATTGCGCAGTGTTGTTAATGAAGTCAATCCATGCACCACGGCCGACCAATGTATCAAGAAACTCCAGGAAAACAATGAGGAGACATCATTTGTCATCTCCTCAGGTGCATTAGGACAACACCTAGTACCAGAAATTCATGGCACGCCAAAACTGGATGCCATATATATCTTTTGTGGCAACAAGCAACGTCACCAAGAATGGGCTAAAAACTGGCCCAAAATAAAAGGTGTGCATACATCAATCAAGCACATCTGTGAAAAATTGGCACTAGCTGTCAAACAATGCAATCAAGATCAAGTTACAGTCAGTATTATCGGTGTCAACGAAGGAGGTTCTAGCGAAAATCTCAATCAGCTAGAGCCTTCCTTCATGTACACTCAAATATTCAAGGAAATACTCCTTGATATGGAGCATGGTCAAAAAGCCGTTAAAGACTTGGTCACATATTGCCAAGAACAATACCAAGGCAATACCAAAGGACTCGAGTTAATCAATGAATTTCAAAGTACTTATCATCCAACGCTGGCATTATGGTGGTATACACGCCAATGCTTCACGTTCAACATGCTCAATCGGGCCTTACGAACATTGGATGGCGACATTATCATCAGAATGGGATTTTTCTTGTGTGATGTTCATCGACAAATTGAAGATTTACACAGCCAACAGGTCAGTCAGTATCATGGAAAGTCCTTTTTAGTTTATAGGGGTCAAGGATTATCGACAAGCGACTCCGAGAAACTAGCAAAAAACAAAGGTGGTCTCATATCTTTCAACAACTTTTTATCCACCAGTACAAAACGAGATGTTTCCCTCGGTTTCGCCAAAGATGCATTAGGAGCAACCGATATGGTCGGCATCCTCTTTCAAATAACAGTAGATCCTACTGTCTCATCGACTCCTTTTGCCTCCATCCAGGAGGTGAGTTATTACAAGGACGAAGAGGAAATTCTTTTCTCCATGCACACCATTTTCCGAATTGATGAAGTTCGAAAATTGGACAAGAAAAGTCCACTTTATGAAGTGGACCTCAAACTAACGTCAGATGATGACCAACAACTGCGTCAATTAACCGATCGTATACGAGAAGAGGTCGACGGCACTGGATGGTATCGACTGGGTAAATTGCTGCTCAAAATTGGTCAATTTAACAAGGCCGAAGAATTATATACGGCACTACTAGAACAGACATCCAACGACACTGCTACAGCACGTATCTATAATATGCTTGGAGAGGTGAAATACGAACAAGGACAATACAAAGAAGCAGGATCATTCTACAAAACAGCTCTTGAAACGTATCGAAAAACTCTACCGAAAGATGATCCAACGTTGGCTGAAATTTACCAAAATATTGGTGCAGCGCATTACTCCATGGGTAACTATTCGAAAGCACTTGAATATTTCAAGACAGCACTTATGATAAGAGAAAAGGCCCTGTCGTTGAATCATCCCGACTTGGCTAAATCCTATTCCTGGATCGGCTCAGTCTACAACCAAATGGGTGACTACTCGAAAGCACTTGAATTTTACGAAAAATCACATCAAATAAAAGAAAAAGCTCTGCCTCCGAATCATCCCGATTTGGCTAGTTCCTACAACAACATCGGTCAAGTGTATAACAACATGGGTGATTACTCGAAAGCACTTGAATTTTACGAAAAAGATCTCGAAATCACGAAAAAAGCTCTGCCTTCGAATCATCCCGATTTGGCTACTTCCTACGTTTGCATCGGTCTAGTGTATAACAACATGGGTGACTACTCGAAAGCACTTGAATTTTACGAAAAATCACATAAAATCCTCGAAAAAGCTCTGCCTTCGAATCATCCCCATTTGGCTACTTCCTACAACAACGTCGGTCTCGTCTATAACAACATGGGTGACTACTCGAAAGCACTTGAATTTTACGAAAAATCACATCAAATCTACGAAAAAGCTCTGCCTCCGAATCATCCCTTATTGGCTACTTCCTACAACAACATCGGTGGAGTGTATAACGACATAGGTGATTACTCGAAAGCACTTGAATTTTACGAAAAATCACATAAAATTCTCGAAACAGCTCTGCCTTCGAATCATCCCAATTTGGCTTCTTCCTACAACAGCATCGGTGCAGTGTATTACCACATGGGTGACTACTCGAAAGCACTTGAATTTTACGAAAAATCACTTAAAATACGAGAAAAAGCTCTGCCTCCTAATCATCCCGATTTGGCTATCTCCTACAACAACATCGGTGCAGTGTATAACAAAGTGGGTGACTACTCGAAAGCACTTGAATTTTACGAAAAAGCACATAAAATAAAAGAAAAAGCTCTGCCTCCGAATCATCCCGAATTGGCTATTTCATATGGCAACATCGGTCAAGTGTATAACAATATGGGCAATTACTCCAAGGCACTTTCGTTTCTCGAAAAGGCGCTAACTATTCAACAGAAAACACTTCCGCCATCACATCCTCATATTAAAGAAACGATACGTAGAATTAACAATGTTAAAAAGGTGTAAATTATTTTTTTTATGTGCTCAATAAATTTATTCACATTGCTAATCGTTTCGATTTTTCTTGGTTCATTTTGGCTTATCCGCGCGCGCGACAAGGGAGAGACCCCTTGTCAATGCCATAGGTACCACAGGCGGACCACGCCGGACTGGTAGGGCAATGGCCGAAGGTATACCGTATTAACGATAGGGACCAACGACACATAGAGGCCTTCCCTAGCACTACACTGCTTCGCTATGGCAAAGTTTCTCTACCTATTGAATCAGACAACGTAGTTCTCTGACCCACACTAATAACACTCATAACTCAACTCATCTCATCTCAAAAGTACTCATACTCATACTCATAATAACTGATAGTATTTATTTTTTCTCAAAATAACTTATCTCAACTCAACTCAAATGAATATGTAAAAAAAGTTTTTTTCTTACTTCTCAATATTGTATAATATCGAAACTCATCTAAAAAAAAAGAAAAAAAAAAGTGTTATTAAATATATAATGAATTTATTATTTACCTCATATAGAATTTAATAATATAATTATCATTGTAAATAATATAATAATAAATAATAATCCCGGGTATATAAATACATTGTAATGCATTATAATAATACAACTCGAGTGTATATTGTTTCATAATGATGTATACATGTTTTCATATACCCTGAGATTAATTGACCGATGTTCAAAATTTTGATTGATTTTTTATCAATCATTCTACTTCTGTTTTAATTGATTTGATGATTTTTTTTTCTCGTCTGACATACATCTATATCATGTCATCCTCGACGAAAAAAAATTTTCATGTTACATATATATAGAGGGTGTTGTCTTTCTCCTTCACATTACTCGTCTTTAAATAAGAATACAAGACAAGAGAATTTATCAACGCAAGTAACTTAAAAAATAGGTGTGTTTTGTTTTTACAAAATGTGATCTTTATTTTATGAATGTCTGAAATATATACATGTCTAACTTATATAGAATAAGATAGCGTTTGTCTCTCTACTGAACAATATATTTTTTATTGGACGTCTTTATTATCTTCAATATATATGTATTTGAGAAATTTCTGAGAAATTTTTGCGTAAACTTTTTTCACGTATAGTTTTTCTACTTTTCTTTAAAGAAATGTTAGTTGTGCAAAAATTGAAATTTCTACGCATTTAAGATTGATGAATTTCTTTCATTTCAAGTGATTTTCATTAGAATATAGTGCTTCTCAGGATTTATCTAATTTTCGTCCAAAATGTATCAACTTGTACATAACAAACTATGGATGATGTGTATTCACTTATATTGTCATATTCATCGATATAGTAATGAATATATAAACAGCTATGAATTCATCTCAAAATAGTCTCCTGATGATAGAGTATATCATATTTGTACTCTTTAAATTTTTAAGATTTATCGATGAAAACAAAATTCATCATTATAAACATTTTGAACAAACAACTATAATGTAAAAGTAATCTTATTTCTAGATTTTTATACGAAACTGTATATCAGACAAAGTATTAGTACAAAAAAGGGGCATTTTTCGTTTAGATATAATGAATGTTATTGCCTTTATATGTTCCACTTTCTTAATTGAATTATTAAGAGAGCGTCCACGACATCACCACCCAATATGATAGGGGCAAGT